>CM077160.1:149956500-150154243 GCA_039583875.1 Platanthera guangdongensis | reverse complement strand
GGTCCTTGCAACCGTTCGTTGTAATGCACTCTCCAATTATAGGCAATATCGTGCTGTCGCGACGAAAGTTCGCATACGAGTCAGATTCGTCAACATGGAGCCCGACACCACATTTGCATACATGGGTTCTCAGTCACCTTCTTCGACGCCTCCAAGCATGCAAGCCCCTACTTATTATATACAAGCAGTCGTGCACGGGAGACCCCGTGCGGGGCGGCGACATTGGTTTGGGGCGGAGACATTTGTCGGGGGCGGCGACATTTGTCGGGGGGGGGGGGACATTGGTCGGGGGCGGCGACGTTGGTCGGGAGCGGCGATAATGATTGGGGCGGCGACATTGGGCGGGGGCGGCGACATTGGGCGGAGGCGGCGACATTGGGCGGGGGCGGCAACAATGGTGGGGCGGCGAGTAGGGGAATAAAAAAAAACTATGCAAATGAGTATGAGAATAAAAAAAATTATGATCAAATGACAAAAAAAATCATACAAATGAGTACAGGAAAAAGAAAAATGAGGGATATTTTAGCATTAAAATGTTACATCATAACTGAGGGGTATTTGGGGAAACGAATGTTACACCATGACTCTTTTGGAGTTTGCTTATAGTATAAAGATATATATATATATATATATATATATATATATATATATATATATATATATATAAGTGTAAACATATATGTATGGATATATATATATACAGACTGTACGGGCAAATCATTTTGGTGGTCAAGATGGTCCCAAATCGAAAAGTGATCAACACGAAAGTTGTAGATCTCGGCGAGACGAACAACTTTTATGTTGACCACTTTTTAATATGGAGCCGTCTTGGTTCTCGATTTGGGCCCCGAAATCGGGGGCAGCGGAACGGTTTACTGTAGCTGTTCCGCCGCCCCCGATTTCGGGGCCCAAATCGAGGTCCAAAACAGCTCCATATCAAAAATTGGTCACCAAGAAATTTGTTCGTCTCGCCGAGATCTACAACTTTCGTGTTGATCACTTTTCGATTTGGGATCATCTTGACCCCCAAAATGACTGCTGTTGGGTGGAGGTAGATGCAAACCTTCGCCATCATTGTTTGCGGATATAAAAAAATAAAACCCTAAAAAACTACTTAACCCGGTTTGCGGATAGCGAAAAGTGGTTTGCGTATATCAATTCCCTATTTAATTTACGCTATTGTTAACGACAACCTGTTACTTTTAGGCGATTGTTAACCGCAATCTGTTATTCGCTAGTCGCATCCCAAATTCTCCTAATTTTTTGCGTCTTTTCGAAATACATCTTGTACATGCAATATCAGGAAAAGTGTTCAACACGAAAGTTGCAGATATCGACACGATCTACAACTTTCGTGTTGATCACTTTTCCTAAAAATGCATGTACAAGGCGTACTTTGGAAATATGCTCAGGTTTTGTGTCTTTTCGAAATACGTCTTGTACATGCAATTTCAGGAAAAGTGTTCACCACGAAAGTTGTAGATCTCGTCGATATCTACAATTTTCGTGTTGAACACTTTTTCTGAAATTCCAAGTACAAGGCGTATTTCCAAAAGACGCAAAAAATTGGAAGATTTTGGGGTGCGACTAGCCAATTACGGGTTGCGGTTAACAATCACCTACTTTTATGGGCTAAAATCTTCTAATTTTTCGTATTTTTTTTTCGAAATACGCCATGTACATGCAATTTCAGGAAAAGTGCTCAACACGAAAATTTCGTGTTGAGCACTTTTCCTGATATTTCATGTACATGGCGTTTTTCTGAAAGCCGTAAAATCTGAGCATATTTACAAAGTACGGCTTGTACGTGCATTTTTAGGAAAAATGATCAACACGAAAGTAATCTCAACGAAATCTACAACTTTCGTGTTGAACACTTTCCTAAAATTACATGTACAAGACGAATTTCAAAAATGCCCGAAAAATTATCAGATTTTGAGATGCAACTAGCCAATAAACAATTAACAATTGTTTTAATTTAATTGTAATAATAGCCGCCAATCACTTACTTTATGGGTAACACGTTATTTCCCCTCTATAAAGACCTCGCCTCAACAGAGCTCGCTCATAATCTCATCCATCTCTTTCGCCTCTGCCGACGGTTTCTTCAATCGGTAAGAAAAAGGAAACCCTAATTTTAGCTGATCTACTTTTTCCAATGTCGCACTTCCTTCTTTCGAAACCACTAGGGTTTTTTAGTCTGTTTGGATCGATCGAGTAACTGTCCGAAGGTTTAATCGGCATCTGTTTGATCCCGGATTCTGGATTTTAGGGTTTTTGGTTGAATTGGGGGTAAATTGATTTGGGGAGATCTGCAGAAATTGTTTCCCCTGGAAGGAGAATTCTGGAACGAGTTGTGATGTAGTATGTTGGGAATCTCGTCTGGGATGATATTCATAGTAATAGGTTATAAAATTTGTTTAATTTTTCATTTGGAGATTTGATCGGGTTTTTTACTTTGCAATTTTGGATGATTTATAGTTGTTGCAGGGGTGTTTGTAGATCAAATTTGTTTTTTGTTGTTGAAGAAATGGCAAATCAGACTACACATATTGCTCTTGGGACTGCAATTTTTGGTGTGCTTGCCTTCATTTTTGGTGTTGTTGCTGAGAATAAAAAGGTACGCTTTTGTAAGTAGCAAATTTGTTGCCTTTGAATCCTGTTGCATACGGCGCGTGAGAATTGAGAGGGTGGGAATTGAAATTGGACCCTCAAATTTTGCTTTGGAGACGCGGTCATTAAGGGTCTGTTTGTTTCTGCGGTGAGAGTTGGAGAGGTTGGAGTTGGAGGGGTGTGGCTGCGGTCTCAAAAAAGGTCAAAATGAGGGGGGACTGCGGGAATTGGAGGGTTACCAAAGGGTTTTTTTTAGTAGTGGCGTTTCTGCCTATTAAAGATGGAGCAAAAACGCTCAACCATACAGAGCCTATGCTGATTAGAAATGGAATTGTTTGAATTCCATGTGAATACTTGTTTGTGTAATATCTTTCTCCCCAATTCTGACCTAGATAGGTAGGAATTGAGCGTGAATTTTCTCAAATACGTTGTAATCTTCCCTTCCATGCAAATTCATCTTTAGTGTAGTTGCTATGACTAAATTTCGTATAACAAAATTGTCAATTTTCAATTTTCTGTGAGCGAATTATGCTGTCTACCTGAATATAATTCATGCAGATCCTTCCTCCAATTCCAATTTCTATGCGCCATACGAAACGGAATTCGTCTAATTCAGTCATCTTCTGCTTTGAATGAATCAAACTATTTAAAAAGATTTTGCTAACATCAATCTTGATTCTACAAAAAAAACATTTTCTTCTTTGAATGACCTTTTCTTTATGAGATTCCTCCTTTCTCAAGAATTAATTTCGGGCCTAATGCTTTTTTTGGCACTTATAAGAACATAAAAGCCGGGCTTTTTGTTCTTGATAATCATTGTTTTCTCTCTTAACTTTCTATGTATTTGTTCTACCATTGCACCAGCCTGCTCAAGGAACTCCAATTATGATGAAAAGCTATGTGCTATGCAAGTTTCCCAATGATCCAACAGTTGCATTGGGCAGCTTAGCTATTGTGGCGCTCGCGATATCCGCAGCCATCGGACTCTTCTCCGTGTTCTTCCCCTATAAAGGACAATCGGTCCCGAAAAGCGCTCTCTTCCATGGCACGACGCTGCGCGTATTCTTCGCCGTTGCATCGTGAGTTTGATTCTGTGATCCTTTCCAACTGCCAATTTTATTTGTGGGATATTGTTAATAAATCCATGAACTATGCCGGTTTTGATTTGCTAAAACAAACTAATAACCATTTGAATTGATCCCAACATTACAAATTCTGATTCCAGCATGACAATGCTCTCTCTGCGATATGCCAGGCTGGTCACTCTTTTCGCGGAGGCTATGTTGATGTGGGCGACCATCACCGAAGGCCTCCACCGCAGCCTCAACAAACACGATGACATGGAATATGCGTGCCCCACTGCAAAGACGGGGGTCTTCGGCGGCGCCGCCTTCCTCGCGCTCGACGCGTCTCTTTTCTGGCTCGTCTGCCAAATGTTAACGCTCAATGCCCGAGAAGACTATTTGGAAGAAGATGACCCGAAAGGAACCTACGGCGAGGTTCTCGTCACCGAGTATGATGCAAACACTCCAGCTCATCTTTGATCAGGGAAGCCATTGTTATCAATATATTCATATTCATCTCATTCAAAGATGAGCATTGGTGGGTCACTGAGTTGTGCTCTTGATTTGCCTTTGCATCTGGAAAAATCCTACTCAAATGTCTTCAAAAGATGGGGTAGGCCTATATTTCTCTAGGGCTTTATTGCTTATTTGGTCTATTTTTACAGTTTAATCTGAATTGTTGACTTAGTCTTAACTCTGGGGTACCTTAAAATTTAGCATCATGCTTTCCATAAAATGTAATGATTTTTTTCGCATGTGCAACAAGCTAACGGATCCCTCCTGCAGAGCACTTGGGATAATCTTTTTTTAGTTGTTACAAGTGATTAGAGTGCCCATCTTTCAGGCCATTCAACCAATCAATACGACTAGTTTTTGCTAAAACTTTAGCAGTTTCTCGAAAGCTAGCTTCAGATATGAAGCATCGAGTTTTCAGAGATGACTTCGTGATTCCCAATAAGATTGCCCGATAACAGATTGTTTCGTCCATAATACACCCTGCTCGCATTGCTCGCAACAATCCAATTAATTCCCTAGGTGAAAAAATATTAGACATTGCATCTTCGGAAACCAACACTTTTGATGTTACTTGGCGTAGCCCATGCAAAAAAAAATCACCAGGCATTAGGTGTTGAGTGGTTCTAATGGCAGGGGGGTTGGGAGGAGGAGCGTTGGATGAAAGTTGTTAAGTAAGCCGGGGAAAGAATTGGCAGTCAGTGTGTTATGATTGCACATGCCGACGAGTTGCGTGCACGCTGACAAGACGTCATGACAAGCCTACATGCGGAGGAAGACGATGACGGGATCGTTTGAAGGAGTAAAGACTGAAAACATGTCTATGACATGATTATCTTATTTGAAATTTGTTATGTTGTATATTTTACTACTGGTATAGCTCTCGTATAAAAAAAGTCAATCCACAAAAAATGTGTTTTCCCTGCCGCTCACAAACCCCGTGCACATATCAAAAATGAGCGATGAGCAGAGTATTTGCGAGCGTCGCGACAATGTCGCAGCCAGGATAATATCGCATGTGGCACGAGGGACAGTGTGTACTAATCACAGTTGAGGTACTATCATGATTGAGATACTATCGTGATTGATCATAGGGGCGGAGCCCCCTGTCTGTTTATAATAAAATAGTGTTACTAAAAATGAGTGAAAAAAGATCAAATTAATATATATTACTTTTCTTTCTTTTCCACTTTATTTTTTAGATTCATAATACTTAAATTTCTTATATTTAATTTTATTTCAGTTATTTAATTTATTTTTTTAATAAAACAATACGTTAAAATATGTAAAAGATAATATAATAAATAAGAACTGACAAACAAACTCCAGCATTACAACAAAGCCTACTACAAGAAACATTAAAAAGAAAACCCTAAACTGGAATAACAACTTAGCAGAAACTTTCATCTATCATAAAAGTTCACATACAATACAAACAAGACAGTTCAGGATTGAAAATATCAATAAAATAACAAAAACAAATGCTGCTGAGAACTGGATAGAAGGGAGAAAAAGAGAAGAGGAGGGTCTATTGATGTAATGGGATTTGATTTGGCCACTTAAATTCTGCTTCCTACTTCACAAAGTTGGAATTTTTAACAACACTCAATACAACTGCAGAAGAGATGCTGGCCGCAACAAAGCCCAGAGAAATCTCTGTTGATATGTGATATCCTGCGCACAACACAGAAATCTGAACCATTAAAACATAGAATCATACTGCTGCAAAGCTCGAAAAATTAAAATTTTATTTGCATAGTAACTCCTATTTGCTTTGATTAGAGGGTTCAATGTTGTCTTTGAATAGGACCAAGCGAACACGAGCTCTACAACTCTCATCTCTCTAGAGTCTAGTCTAAATGAATGAGACCAAGTGAACATGAGCTCTTCAACTCTCGTCTCTGTAGAGTCTAGTCTAAATGAATGCGACCAAGCAACTCTCGTCTCTCTAGAGTCTACTCTAACTGAATGCGACCAACAACCTCGAGAGTCTAGTCTAACAGAATGCGTGACTTTCTATATTACTGACAACACCCCTCTTATTTTCGAAATTACAAAAAACTCCCCTAAAGTTTTCATTTCATTACAAAAACCTCCCCTGAAGTTTTAATTTCATAACATCCATGCACAAAAACACCCCCCTGGGTGAACAGTGTCCAGGGGGATATTTTTCTTCATGGATGCAATGAAACGAAAAGACCAGGAGAGGTTTTGGTAATGAAATGAAAACTTAAGGGGAGTTTTTTGTAATTTCGAAAATAAGAGGGGTGCTCTCACTAATTATGCTAGTTTACATGGGAAGTTTGAGTAATTATTTGTATATATATATATATATATATATATATATATATATATATATATATATATATATATATATATATATATATATATATATATATATATATATACAAGCAGTCGTGCACGAGGGACCCCGTGCGGGCAACATTTGTCGTGCGGACGATATTTGTCGTGGGGGCGACATTTGTCGTGGGGGAGACATTTGTCGTGGGGGCGACATTTGTCGTGGGGGAGACATTTGTCGTGCAGTCGTGCACGAGGGACCCCGTGCGGGCAACATTTGTCGTGCGGGCGATATTTGTCGTGGGGGCGACATTTGTCGTGGGGGAGACATTTGTCGTGGGGGCGACATTTGTCGTGGGGGAGACATTTGTCGTGGGGGCGACATTTGTCGTGGGGCGACAATTATCGTGGGGACGACATTTGGGGGCGACAATTGTCGTGGGGGAGACGATTCTTGCAGGGGCAACAATTCTCGCGGGGGCGACATTTCTCGCGGGGGCGACATTTCTCGCGGGGGCGACATTTCTCGCGTGGACGACATTTCTCGCGGGGGCGACATGGTTGCTGATTACTTTTATTGTAGGATTGATGATTACTGATACCATTATGCTTAATTTTTCAGTATATTTTAAATTTTATATCCATTTTGATCTATTGTAAATTGAAGATAAAAAATGCAAATAACAAATTATTTTCTTTAAGCAGAAAAGCTAATAACAAATGTTTTTGATAAAAGGATTATAATTTCAATATAAAAAACAGAAAGATGACAACCATTATTCAACAAAAAAAGACATAAATGTATGAAATGAAATCAGTACCATGTGGATTAAGATGCGAACCTGTGCTTGAGCGGATGAGGATTTGTCTAATCTTGATATATTCCCCCATACAACAATAGATCTCAATTAAAACGGGATAGTTTGAAGGATGAACGTGCCTAGAAGCATTGGTATAATGGCCTCTAGAATAGTTTGGGATTCAGAGAACATGAAATTGCATCCACGTTGTGGTGCCTATTAAAATAGACGATATAGAAACTTTGTTAGTTCACAATGAATCAAACATGCATGCACAATCATATGAAATGCTCTCAGTTATATTGTAGGTATGAATTTATATGATATTATTACAGTATAATTCCATATAGCCAAAAATATACAAAAGTGATAATCCTGGAAAAAGGATTTCTTTTTGAGCAGAACAATGAGCAGAACAATCAAAGCATATGCTCTCAGTTACATTTTAGGTATGAATTTATATGATATTAATACGGTATAATTCCATATAGCCAAAAATATACGAAAGTGATAATTCTAGAGAAAATGTTTCTTTTTTAACAGAAGAATGAACAGAACAATCCACATGCTTAAATATAGGCTAACCCAACAAATAGTAAACGGACACATGACACCGCATTGAATGTCACTCTTAACCACCATCTTCATATATTAAATGTAAAACAACATATAATTAATAACTCAAATCACTCATAAAACTTGTTGACCAGGTCAACAAAGTCAAAGTCCAACAGTTTCAATGTTAGGTGGCCAAAGATGGAAGGACCTTCAAAGTGCAGAACGAATCTTGAGTTTCCATGGGAGGACACGCGAGGCAAGCCATGTGGATAACCAAAGTTTTTATTATTACATGACTACTTAATAAAAATGTACTGGTATAAATAAATTCCAAGCCCAAAAGCTCAGCTCGAGTCTGCCCAATTTTTTTCCCTGTTAGGTCTGGGACCAGGTCGGGCCTAAGGGCCTTACAAGGCCCCCATTTTGTCTGTCGTCCTGCACAAGGCCAAGCACCAGGTGACCTGGTGCCTCGCTTGGGCTAGGCCCGGGGCTTTCCAGCGAGCACTAGCGCAGCAGCTGCTGGCCAACCGAGCCAGGAGTTGTTGGTGTTGGCTGCGAGTGCCAGGCTTGCAAACTATGTTATTAAAGGCGCGCCTAAGGCTCCAGGCTCATCGGGTTCAGAGCTTTGTGCCTGTGTGCGCCTTATTTGCGCCATTAGAATATAAATGACCTGACTGAGTGAGATTTTTGTTGTAAATTTATTTCTTAAAAAATTAAAAAAATAATAATTTAAGAACTCAATAATTTTTATTGATTTTTATTCATGAAAGATAATTGTGCTTTGAGACTTAAATATGATGCAAGTGACCACATTGATTCTATTTTTTAAGAGATACAAACGATAATAATGAATGATTAATTAGTAGATTAGATGACGAATTTAATCGAGAAGCTGAAATGATGTTTGATGCTGATTATTTTAAATGGATGTTGTTGCGTCTTGCCTTCGTCAGGCGTGCGCCTGCGCCTAGGCTCCAAGATCCATTTGCGCTTTGGTGCGTCTTGCGCCTTTAATAACTAAGCTTGCAAAGCAGTAAGCCTAGGCCTAGCCTAGGCATTAATGTTGGTAGCTAGCACCGAGCCTTAATTGTTGGGCAATGGTTGCCCAACTTCAATGCTACCAAAGATGTTGCCATTTGATAGATGGCAGGCATCAACTGCTATGCGGGGGCCTGTCTAGCTAGACCCAGGCTCAGCCTAGCATGCCTGGCCCCAGACTGACAGGCTCAGGAAGGCCCTTCTAGTACGATGATGTGCATGGAGATTTACATAAGGAAAGGAAGCACGGGGAGATCGATGTTGATGCTCAGGGATAATTTGTGTACTTTCTGTTAGGTTTGACCTTGAAAAACCGGCTCAACAGGTAATGGTTGTTTTGCCATATAAACAGCTCAGAGCGGAGTGGATTGACAGTGTGAGACTATTATATATTAACATCCCCCTCGCCCATAGCATGAATTGACTGGACGGAACCGGGATACAGAGCTCATGGGCGGACCGGACGGAACCAGACAGAAACTGGGTGGAACCTGACTCTGATACCATGTTAGGTTTGACCTAACTCAACCTGAAAAACCGGCTCGACATGTGAGAGTTGCCTTGCCATATAAACAGAGCGGAGTGGATTGACAGTGTTGAGATAACCCCTGCTTTCTCCAAGATCCGGGAAAACGTTCAACATTATAAGTGGAGGTGTCCTCCTCCGGTTTGTTGAGTTTCAACATGCTATCCGAGGAGGCCTCTGCGGGTTTGTTATATTTTAACAGAAAGGGTTAGGTTGTTGAGGCCGAGAATCGAACCCGGAACCTCCTCTATCAAGGCCTTGAGAGAGCTCCTGATACCCAACTGAGCCCTTTCAACAGTGGTCAAAGTCTCGATGAGAGTTAGTCCGGCTAGGTCGGGTTAATTGGCCACCACGCCCCTGCCTTTCAACACTTATAATTTAATTTTAACCCCATAACCCCTTAGAACCAAGTTGAAACAAATGTAGAAGATTTTTTGTTGAAGCTAAAAGAAATATGGCAATTCACTGACCATGTAATACATAATGTTTCACAAAAGATAGAGATTGAAGAAACTCAAGCTACATGACAAAAGCAACCAAAACTTTTTGATGGCAAATGACATACAAGAGAAAAATAAGTGGAAGAGGGTTACGGGAACCAAAAGAGATCCCAAAATTTCAAGGACTGGTGCTAAGGTCATACCCTGCAAAATACTCGGATGCCTTGCCAAGGCCATCCTTTACTCCTAGAGCAAGACCAAATGTAACAGCCGCAAGCACCTGCAAAAAATAACCAATAAATAAGACAAAAAAAGTTGACCTCGACAAAAGATGTCTAATTTGGTACTTATAATTAAGAATAGCATAAAACTTACACATAATGCAACATTTCTAACAGATGACTGTCTACTGATAGCTCCATTTTGACGGCCTAAAGAAGTATCTGATGCAACATTTCTGATATCACTATCTTCGGCACACGATTGAAGACCAGCTATCTTCTCCTCTTCTGCAGATCCATTGTGTACAACCCCGTATCCGGCGAGTGGGGTCGCCAGAAACCAGACCGGCCGGTACAGATTGAAAGGGTTAGAGCGGCTCAAAGTATTCTACCATACCCTATCTAAGTATGGAATATGGTATATATAGTACTTTCAGCTTAGGGCCAAACCCTAGAATGACACGAAACCCGTTAACCTATTCGAGTCGGCTTTGACACGTGCGGACATATTATTAAATAAACCTAACACAGAACACACAGGCCCCAGACGAGCTCGGCAAGGAGATCTGAAGCCCGAGCTCGGCATTCGCCGAGCAAAGTCCGGGTTTCGTCGAGCTAAGCTCAACTAATGGAGGCCGATCGAGGGGCGAGCAGGGTGGCCCGGCTCGCGTTCGCCCTAAGGAGCTCGGCAGACAGCAGGCGAGCCGGATCTTCAGGGGTGGCCGAGCTCCTCAGCTCGCCCAGGTCCATGAGCTATTTTTTACTATTTTGCCCCCGCTGGCCTGCCCATAGCCCTTCAGAACAGCGGAGTTACGATGTTGGCAGGCCAACCTGGACTGCACATAGCCATTCAGAACAGCGGAGGTTGGCTGTTTGCAGGCCATTTTCAGAAATCTATAAATAGGACCCAATGGGTACCTCAAAAAGCATGCTTCTTGTGCCCCCTTGTTCCATCTCTCAAGCGCTTTCTGAGGATACCTTAGCTCGGCCTTTGACTAAGGAGGGGAAGCGCTCTAAGATCTTCCGGGTGTGTGGTGTGTCCTCCCCGCCGAGCCCTTGGGTCAGTCCTTCTTTGCTTCCCTTGTTGTTTTGCTTGCAGGAGAGAAGTAGGTGCGCGATCACCCCTTTCCCAAGGATGAACTCCACAAAAGACCGAATTTTCGGTTTCAACACATTGGACCATCAAAATATTTTCAAACAGAGTAAGGCAACCTGCAGCTGTGACATGTATTGGTGACAGTTTTTAACAATTTAAAACAATAAGAAGAATACACACGAACTGAAAAATAAAGAGGTAGAAAAATTTTCAGTTACCAACATCAAATATAAAGTTATTTTTATACAAGTAATATGTACTGTAGCCAAATGCAAATTAAGGCTTCATTTATTTCGGCGGTGGCGGATCGATCCGGCGGGTGGAAACGGAGTGTTTGAAACGGAGGGGGGAGGTGGCTGCTCCAAACGGAGCTTTTTGGGGCGTTTCTCAAGACGGGCGGGCGGCTGGAAGCGGAGCAAACGCCGCCGGAGGTTCATTTGTTTACCCGCCTTCCGGCGGCGTTTGCCCAAAACGGAGCACCGAAACGCCCAAACAAATAGAGCCTAAATGTTCATGGCCGTTGATGAAGATTGAAAATATATATGCAAGGGAAGGTGGTTTTTTTCATATAACAAATGCTAAATATTTCTGAACTAAGAATTTCCAATTTCATATCTATAAACATAAATTTGACATGTTCATCATAAACCTATGTCAAATTAATTGCATGACTGCACAAGCGCAATAAATGACAGCAGGGTAGCAACTTCACTTTATTTATGGCGATTGTTAACCGCAAGTCGTAATAGGCTTGTCGTACCCCAAAATCTTCTAATTTTTCCCGTCTTTTCGAAATACACCTTGTACATCCCTACAGGACGTCCGGGGATTTCTCGGCTTGACAGGATGCTATCGCTGCTTCATCGAAGGGTACGGGGCTCTAGCTCGCCCACTCATGCAGCTCCTGAAGAAGTTGGAGGAGGGGCCCTTTTCAGTGGACGGTCGTGGTCGTTGTTGCCTTTGCCGCCCTTCAGTAGGCCCTAGTCCGTGGATCGGTGTTGGCCATGCCCAATTTCTCTCTGTCGTTCCTAGTGGAGTGTCACGCATCGGGATCCGGGGTAGGAGCTGTCCTCATGCAAGCCAGACGGCTGATAGCCTATTTCAGTCGCGCTTTTCCAGCATCGTCTGCAGCTACTCCACATACGAGAATGAACTCATGGGCCTCGGTCTCGTCGTTCAGCATTGGCGCCCACATCTGTTGGGCCGCCCCTTCGTGGTCCGCACCGACCACCACAGCTTATGCTACCTCCTCCAGCAGAAGATCACAACGCCCGCCCAGCAGTTGTGGGTGGCCAAACTTCTGTGTTATGATTTCACCATCGAGTACTACCCGAGGAGGACAAATCAAGCGGTTGATGCCCTCTCTCGTCATAGTTAGTCACCAGAGATCACGGTGATCTCTCGGACAGTGTGGGAAGACGCGACGACCATCCAACACGAGGTTGAGGCCGACCCTGTTTTATTCAGGATTCAGACGGCGCTCATCGCGGATGCGGCCGCCCATCCACCATACTCACTTGTAGGGGGCTTAGATCCGCCCCTGACCCTATGGGGCTCCATCGGGGCATACTTGTTATGAATATATACATGAAAGATTTTAATAATTTTAAAAGTCACAAGGATGCAATCTCTGATTTGATATAATTATCAAATTTGAATTCTATCACGTGGGCAAATGAGAGAAATATTATAATTGCATGTAGACATATGATTAGTTATATCGATATTAATTCCCATGAAACATGCGCTTGAATCGTGCCTGAATCATCTCTGCAACATATATTTGATCACGTGCTTCAAAGTGACCTCAAAAATCTCTACAAAGAAGAATCTTATTTCTTGCACTCACATGTTCATCAAGTGCACCAAAATGAATTAGTTATTATCTGTAAGTGCCTAAAAATTTATCCGACAATTTACAAAAATGAGTTAGTTATGAGTCAATATGGATTAATTGAAATTGTAATTGACTTCAATTTTTTCTAGAAATTGGAATTGAAGTCAATTTCAATTATGTTGTTCGTATTATATCACAGGAATTAGAATTAGTAATTTCACAGTTCGACTGCATATTAGAATTTTTCCTCGAATATGCATTTTTCGCTCGAACGTGCTTTTTTTGCCGGAACGCGCATTATTCGCCCAGACACCTTTTTTGCCCAAGCGAGCATTTTTCGCCTGTGCGCGCATTTTTCAACAGGTCGCGCATTTTTCGGCCATGCGCGATTTTTTCGCCCAGACTATTTTTTCCGCTCGGGCGCGCTTTTTCCCCCGGGAGAGTTTTTTACGCACAGACGCAAATTTTTCGTTAGGACGTGAATTTTTCGCTCAAACACGAATTTTTCGCCCTGACGAAAATTTTTTCCCCAAAAGGAGATTTTCGCCCGAACGCGATATTTTCACCATGAGATGAAAAAATACATTTTGTCAAAAAAAATTCAGGCCCGAGCAAAAAAATCGCGCCTTGGCGGAAAATTAGCGGTCGTGCGAAAGAAACGCGGCATGCCTCGGGGGAAAAATTCGTGTCCGGGCGAAAAATTCGCGCCAAAACTCAAAATTGCGCCCATGTGAAAAAAACGCGTGCGGGTGAAAAAATTCTCGGGAGAAAAAATCGCGCTTGGGCGAAAAAAATGCGGTCGGACGAAAAAATCGCGTTCGGGCACAAAAATCATTGTTGGGCGAAAAAATCGCGAACGAGCAGAAAAATTGTGATCAGGCAAAAAAATCGCGTCCACGTGAAAAAATTCAGGCTCGGGCAAAAAATTTGTGCCCGGAAAAAATTGCTCCTGGGCAAAAAATTTGTGCCTCGGAGAAAAAATGCGCTCGGACGAAAAAAACGCGCCCGGACGAAAAATTCGCTCTCGGGCAAAGAATTTACGTCAGTGCTAAAAATTCACAATCGAGCGAAAAAATCGCGCCCCGACAAAAAAATTGCGCAGTGCGAAAAATCCGCTCTCATGCGAAAAATGCGTGCCCGGGTGAAAAATGAGCGCTCGGGCTTAAAATGCGCATCCAAATGAAAAAATGCGCGTCTGGGCAAAAAATGTCCGTCCGGGCGAAAAATGAGCGTCCGGCTTAAAATGCAAGCTCGAGCGAAAAATGTGTTCTCAGGCGAAAAATGTACGCCATGTCAAAAAATTCCTGCCCAGGCAAAAAAATGTGTACCCGAGCGGAAAATGCACGCCCGGGCGGAAAAATGCGCGTCTGGCCGAAAAATGTGTGCCCTTCCGAAAAATGCGCGCCAGAGCGAAATTTTCGCACCCGGGCGGAAAAATGCACACCCTGTCGAAAAATTAACTCTTGGGCAAAAAAATGCGCTCCCAGGAGAATAACAGAGTTGATGTCGAGGTCTTTTTGAGAGAGTAGAAGATGCATTGGTAGGGATGAGAATTGCGAATGAAGAGCTCACGAGATCAGAATTGTGGGTGACATGTTTCATTTATAACCAATTCATATGAGAATTGAAATGAATTCAAATTCCGAGTTCTTATGACCTCCGAACGCTGGAATTGGAATTGTCAATTGAATTCTAATTTCAACGCTCTAATTTCGACATAACCAAAGGACCCTCAAATTATTTTATGATATTTCAATTTTATATATCTCTAACGATTCTAGAATAATTAGAAAAGATAAAATATAATGTACCATTTTCAACATAAAATTACTACAAAGGATCAAATTAAAATATTATAAAATAATTTGTTCCATCTATATTTCTAAAGAAAAAATCCCACCTTACAAAAAAATAAAGTTGAATATCATAAAACAACTTGGTTTTAATTTTAACAATTTTCATCCATATTTCTAACAATTTTTTTTTTTGCAAATTGGAGAAACTAATTAAGAGGGGGAGTTAAACATATAATTAAAGTTCAGAATCAAAATAATGTGTTCATCAACTTTTAAAAAGATTTTTATAATTACATTATGACAAATGAGTTCAAATATACAAATATTTTTTGAAGACAGTCATTGGCTCCATTTTTTCAGGCTATTAAAAATAGTTTGTCTAATTAGGTGAATATTAATCTTGTTGGACATAACAAGCAAGATAACCACTTTTACCAAACTTAGATTGGACCCACATCAGCATTGTTATTGTATAGTTTGCATGTGCCTTTTTTAAATGGGGTCCAAACTTATATAGTAATGATCATCAATATTTAGGTGCACCAATAATTTCTAAATATATACATGTTAGGTTCAATTCAACTCAACTCTTTGACTCGAGCGAGACTAACCACCCAACCCACAACGCTTACGCTGCAACAACTAATGTCTATCTGACGCTTAGTGCGAGACTTTGCACTGCCATTTGCTCGAGGGGAAATTTTAATTGTGCATTTTCATAAGTCTGAGCTCGTAGATCAGTTGGATAAGTGTTTGATTGTACAAGTGGTATCAGAGCGAGGTTATGAGTACGAAGGCAGATGACAATGCTTGAGGGAGGGGGTGATTTAATGTTAGTTCCTGTTACCTGCATTAGGGGGGTATTAATTGTTGGATTCATTAACATCCTTGCTCTAGTGAGACTAATTGCCTAACCCACGATGCTTGAGTGTAGGGTTTTGCACCGTCAATTGTACGTTTACAATTAAAATGGTTGGGCCATTTCCATGAGTTTGAGCTTATGAACAAATTTAAAACATTCTTAAATAACAAACTAATTGAAATTGCATTTTGAATGAAATTCTAGTTTTTTTTAGGGAATTGTTATTGGTATTTCGTAAATGAATATTTGTAACTCATTGATATTTGTACTCAAAACGGATATTTGTACTCATAATTGATATTTGTACCCGCACATAATAATATTAAGAAAATCGATGGGGTCTCCTGAGAGGCGTTAGCCGTGCGCGCACACCATCGTCGTCGCCAACCGCCATCGCCGCCGCCGCGCCAACCGCCATCGCCGTCGCCGTCTCGCCAACTGACATCGCCGACACCGCACCGAAACCGTCATTGCCACCGCCGTATCAACCGTCATCGCCGCCGCCGCAAACCGCCATCGCCGACGCAGCACCGAAACCGCCATCGCCGTCGCCTCAAACCGCCATCGCCGACGCCGCACCGAAACCGCCATCGCCGTCGCCGCAAACTGTCATCGCCGACGGCACACCGAAACCTCCATCGCCGCCGCCGCCACGTCAACCGTCATCGCCGTCGCGACGCCAACCGGTATCATGTGCCTTCGGCTTCTAACTCGTGGACTTTGGAGTGGGTTATTGGACTTAGCTTACTCTGTTAATATGCTAGAACATACACATACGACCTAAAACGAACTATTTATATGTTGACTGACGACGAGGAGATGTGCGGAAGGCGTGACAGAATACAGGGTGCCACATGCGGCGAGATATTATCAGACCGTCGGCGAGAGACTGTGAGCAGAGATGCGAAGGTTCGGCTGCGGGAGTTAGGGCTTGAGAGAAACAAAAACGACGTTTGTGTTGGGTACAAATATCAGGTAGGTTTCGGGAAAAAATGCTAAATTTTGTATTATTCTGGATATGAATATCCAATTGTGAGATGTGAATAACAATTTACTTCTTCAACTCTAGGGAGAATTGTTGGTCCACCTCCACTCTTTGACAATAGTGGGACTAACCGCTGAACCCGCGACGCTTAAATGCAGCTCCTCATACATGTCTAACTAACAAAAAATTATTAGGTACGGGTAGCATTTCTAGAGGAAGGAGTAGGTGAGATCAAGCTGTTCATGTTGAAATCCAACGTTAGCCGTCAGCTAAAATAAAAAATTAAATGAAAAAGCAAGCAATGCACTTTTTTAAGAGCCCATCGGACGGCTGTTTTTCCGTCCGCGCTCCTTCCAGTAGGAATGCTATGCGCAGAAATTTTTTTTTGCTAACTAACACTCAATATAGAGCTTTGCAAAACCAATTGTTTAAGAGGAAATATTTATTGCTTTCCATAAATTCGAGCTTATGTGCCAGTTTAATTAAACCTACAACATATGCACGCAACAAGTTTTGAGCTTTTAAAAAATTAATTAAAATTTAATTTTAACCTTACATTGATTTTCGTAGAGTGAAGGTAAATTTGGGAGAATTTTTACAGACGATCTGTTGAAGAATATAAGCTCACCGAAAAAAAATTATTAAATGGTCTACAGTTCCGTTTGGCACTGCGGTGACGGTCGTAAATGAATGGGTTAAACTGTCGTTCATTAAGGATCACCTAACAAGAATCATTTGTTTGAACATAAAAGTGGATTAAGTTCTTTAGGTGGGCGTTAACGAATGACAATTTAACCACCATGTTCATGACCGCCACCATCATGCCAAAGGGAGCCTAAATATTTCTCCTTAGCATTGTGCATGTGTCTTGTGACCTCATTCGTCCAAGTGTCACTTCCTGATTGGATCAACGGATCGAGATGGGGAATACATATGCGGAGATCATACAATAAATTTAGGGCGTTGTTACGTGCACGCCACTTTTGACTATGTGCACACCACTTTTGGCTATGTGTACACCAAACTCTTAAAATAAACAATATTATTACTTTTTTTCCAATCCCACTCATATTAAACCTAAGTGCACACCTCACTCCTATTTTCTCCCGAAAGCCGAAACTCTACCCTCACCCCAGCTTCAGCCTCGCTTCACATGACATACAAGTAGAGTTGGATGGGACACTCAAAAAATACATTAATACATCATCGACTATTCAAAAAAATGAATTGAAAAGAAAACTACAGAAGCTATTGGATCTACAGCAAGTCAAACTGTAAAACCTTTGGTTCCAGGTCGCTTAAAGGGGCGACCAAAAGGAAGCTTGAACAAACAAAATGACAGTGCTACTAATATTTAGGTGGCGTTTGGTTGGGCTGTTGGGGTGCGGTGCGGTGAAAACGCACCAGCATTTTGAGAGTGAGCTGTGTTTGGCGCTGCTTATTTTGAAAAATCTGTTTTCACGGGTCCGTTGTTTTTAATATATCCCGATCCGCTGATTTTTGTTGCGTTCAACCGCAGAAGCAGGACCCGCGCTTCTTCGCTCCCGTAAACCCTCGTCGCTCCCGTAACCCTTCTTCGCTCCCGTAACCCTACCCATCGGGAGTGCTCCCAATCTCCCTTTCGCGATTTCCGGCGACCGATCCCGCGCGCGGCTCCCGTTCGATCGCTGGTGACGCTCCAGATCTGCGCCTTCCCCGACATTTCCGGCGAAAAAAGCCCGCAAATGCAGGAGCTCCCACTGCGCCACATCCACGACTCCACGATGCCTACTCGCTACGCCGCATCTGCAACCTCCAGGCCACACCCTCCTCATTCCTGCCTGTTGGTTCCGCCTGTCGTGGTAGAAGAAGAGCTATGTAGTTAGCTTTATTTTTTTTAAACCCAGTATAAAAGGGTTGCTGGTGTTTTAATTTTGGAGTAGTTGATGGATATTGAATTATCGTTGTTCCAGGTGAGAGTTGTAATGGAGAGAGTTGTAATGGAGATTGATTATTCATGTTCATAGAAGGAAAATTGTGATGTTTGCTGTTGTTAAATATTAAGAAAATTGTGAAGTGTTGCTACTGTTTCCCATTAGGTTGTTATCAATGAGATTGATGCTTGCTTCCTAATATCTCAGTGTTTCATGATTTTCCTGATAATAGATTAGTTCCATTTTATGTGCGTGTGTGTGTGTGTATGTGTGTGTGTGTATGTGTGTTGTTATATGTATGATTGTGTTTGTGTGAGTCATGTGTTGTTATATGTTTGTATGAGTGTGTGTTTTATATGTGTTATATAAATATATGTGTGTGTATGTGTTTTATATGTGCTATATATATGTGTGTGTGTACATGTGTGATTTTCCTGATAATAGATTAGATGATTGCGCTACGTAATATTATTGTGAATCAGCTGTATGAAGCAAGAGCATAGAGTGTAAAAAATTATATGTAATATTATTTTGTGTTATGAATGAATCTTTGTTTAGTGTTTTGTTATGTCACTTTCATATTTGAAAAAAAAATTGGCTAAAAACTCCGTTTTGAATCCAAACAACTTTTTGAAAACTCCGTTTTGTAAACTCTGTTTCACTCAAACAGTTTTTTTAACAAAACTCTGTTTTCCAGAATCAGTACTTTTTCAATCAGCAACAGTTCATCAGCAGCTTTCCATCAGCAACAGCCCAACCAAACAGAGCCTTAATTTTAAGACAACTAATATTCATATTTTTATGTTCGTGCATGCCTACTTGAATTTAAAAATGAACCGTGCAATTTTTTAGTTATATCGGTGGAAATGATTTGAGATTTTAGTTTTTTATTTTGTTTGTTTTTTGTTGTTTTGAAATGTAAAAGAGAAGAAATCTTTTGCATATGAAGTAAAAAAAACTCAAATTTTATTTTGGTGTTTATTTAACAGTTTGACATACAAATAAAATTTATTGTGTTTACTTGAAATTTTGGTCTACAAATAAAATTTATGATGTGCGCATATCAAAAATATGCGCATAGCCAAAATTGATATGCACGTAACATCAGCCTAAATTTATTTCGAATATATATAATTGCAGGGAGAGTGTATAAAATCAAAGGCTAGACATGCTTGACAGCTGAAATTAAAATAGTTCATCTTCAGATCCAAATCATTTATTTTACTAATTTTATTCTTCTATATTTTCAAAATATACAGCTTTTAAAATTTAGTTTTATTAATTTATCTTTTACAATATTTTTTGCCTGCTTGTGGCGACCTCCGTCTCTCGCACATCGCATTTTTGGATCTGTTTGGTATGGTGGTGGCGGCCGTAACGCATGGGTTAAACTGTCATTCATTAAGAATCACCTAACAAACATTATTCGTTTGAACATAAAAGTGGATAAAGTTCTTTAGGTGAGCGTTAACGAATGACAATTTAACCCCTGCGTTCATGACCGCCGCCACCCTGCCAAACAGTGCTTGATTGGATTAGAGGATAAGATATGCATATGCTGAAAATACTAGTGAGGAAAGTGTATAAATCAAAAGCCAACCATCACCAAACTTGGATTTGTGCTTTTATGATGACTATAATTAACCAAACATTGTCCCATTAATTGCGCTAATCAATGTAAGTTTTTATGAAAATATTCATACCAAGAATATGACGATTGTTATCCGCAAAGCAGTTTTGGCTATCCGCACTCTATTTTAGGTGTTTTTCTCTCTAAAATTAGATAATCACAAAACAGTTTTGACTATCCGCAAGCTATTGATCAATTTCATTTATTATGGAAATCTTCGCTCGCTCCATGTGATTAAAATTTCATTTTCCGATCAGATGTTAATTTCTTGCCAAAAAACTTTATGGAAACAAATCACTGATCAAAGAGGAGATTGAAGCCTACTGGAAGACAAAAAATATATTGGAGGAAGGTGATCAACACAATGTCATTTCTGATTCTCCATGAAATATCATGACGAGCAGGGTATTAATGGTGGCGGAGCAACGAATATGATTGCAGAGTAGACAACAAAAGGTGAGAGCAATATTGGAGATGCATGCAAGTTTAAAGGTAATGATAATAGATAAGACAACATTGAAGGAATTTTGATTATCAAAATTTGCTAACAATTTGAGATACAAAATATTTAATTGTATGTTTTTGTCTGCATGTAGATATTCCATTTGCAAGTTTAATTTTTTTTAACATTTTTTTACAAATTAATTTCATGTTTAATAGTTAAAATGAAGAGATAACTATAAAGAAGACAATATTGATATCTTTTAATTATTAAATTTTCTTATTTTACTTTTATGTTTATCAAAAATATTCAATTTTGTCAACTTTAGATTGACAAAATTGTTATTGGTTAACGCCAACCTAAAGAACTTCATCCACTTTTATGTTCAAATGGATGATGTTTGTCAAATGATCCTTAACAAATGACGGTTTAACCCATGCATTTACGACCGCCACTGTCGTGCCAAACTGAGTTGCAATCAAGGGATCAAAGTCTATGGAATGTCACGAACCTGGCGAGGAACACGCCCGATGTTGATCATGTGTGCACAATGGCGGATCCAAAAAATTTATAATGGGGGTGCACACATTTTTTTTGAATTTGTCACTGGGTTTTAAAATTTTTAACATGGGGGGCAGACATCAACTTCCATCAAAAAAAATTTAATCGTTTCCATCTTATCGGAGCAATTTCTCTCGCATCTGACCACCGTTTTGAAGTATAAGTAGTCAAAATTCATTATCTCGACGAGAGGAATCTAAATGCACTAACTATTTTGAAAAATAATGGGGG
The DNA here is from genome assembly GCA_039583875.1 of Platanthera guangdongensis. Classification (NCBI taxonomy): domain Eukaryota; kingdom Viridiplantae; phylum Streptophyta; class Magnoliopsida; order Asparagales; family Orchidaceae; genus Platanthera; species Platanthera guangdongensis. Next base: position 150,132,816 of record CM077160.1, on the reverse strand, counting down.
GGGGGGGATGTTATGAAATTGGGACCGGATCCGCGACTACGATGGTTCGCCGCGGATCTAGCAACGGAAGCAAGCTGGGCAGTAATAAAACAAAATTAAATCCAAAACCAAGCAAAACCACAGACGACAAAATATATACGTGGTTCGAAGTTGGGACTCCTACTCCACGGGGAGAGCGCGGCAGAAAGATCCACTAAACCACTGATGAGGTTACACAGATACAACCAGAGACCAAACAAATATGGTCGAACAACAAAGTAAAGACAAAGAACCCAAATCCTGAAGAACCGATACCGCCGGGCGGTGTCGATGTCGGCGGGCGACAACCTCTGTTCTTCTTCCCGATGGATCCGCCTGTTCTTGCACCTGTTGTCGCCGCCTGGAGCTTTCTGTCGCCGCTTGACAGAGCCGCCTCCACCTGAATCCTCCTGCTCCCGCCGCCTCCTGGAGCTGCCTGCCACTGCTGGACAAAGCCGCCTCCGCCTGAGTTGAGCCCGATGCGCCGCCTCCGCCGTAGCACGCCTGCTGCCGCCGCCGCCGCGCCTGGTCTGAACTGGAGCTGTCGCCGCCGCCTGAACACCTCTCGATGCCGCCTGGAGATCGCCGCTGCAACTCGCTGCCGCCTCCTTTGATCCTCCTACACCGGTGAGGTCCGTTCGTTGTCGCTGCCGCCGGAAAGAGAAACTCATACAGAACCTTGCTCCTCACACTCTCGGAAAGCTCCTCACTGGTGGCCGAGCCTGGATCCACTCTCTCGGTTTCTTGCTTGATTGTACTCTTGTTTGTAGCAGCCCCCTCCCAAACATATATATAGGAGAGCACCCCCCTCTCCTAACTAGGAAGAAGAGGGTCATCAATGGTTTCCATTGATGGCGCCGGGCAGATGAGGAAGGAGGCCAGCCGGCCCTTAATGGCCCTTGACAAAACTGAATGGATTTCCAATTAAATGATAGGCTTGGATTAGGAATAACCACTAATCCCTTCCAAAAAATCAGCCATCTCATTTAATTGTCATTCCCATAATAAGAGGTGGTCATGGATCGCGGACGTGGCGCGATCCGGACGGTCCGAGTCCATGCGTGAGGTGTCACAATCCTAACAGGGGGACAGTGTCCCTCGGGCCCCCCTCTAGATCCGCCCCTGTGCGTGCACCATGTGAATTACTATCCCATGCACGAAGGAATAAAACTTGCACATTACGTCCCGGCAGTGTACATAGGCGCTCACGAACGAAATTTTAGAAGGGCATGTAAGCCATTTTGAATGTACATTGTAGGGTGCTCTGGAAGCACAAGAAAGAATGTGTCATTGCATTCATGTGTAAATAGATATGATGGAAGTTAATTTGTAGGCAAGCGCTGAGACAAGAGATATGATGAGAAAAAGTAATATGACATAGGGTTGTAGAGCCCTATAAAAGGTACTTCATGCGTCACCCCGCTCGGATGCGGCCCCGAGGCCCGTGACCGACCACCCGGCCTGCCCGTTCGTAGTCGCCGAGTGTGGCCAGCCCCTCCACGACTGGCGCGCCCGCGGCCGCTGGCTGGCATTCCCGCAGTCGTCGGGTGCGGCCGGCCCCTCCTCGGCCGGCATGCCTGTGGCCGCAGCAGCGACAAGCCTCTCCTCGGCCGCCACGTGCGGCTGACCTCTCCTCGGTCGGCATGCCAACGGCTGCCGGGAGTGGCCGGCCTTCCCGCCGACCGCGCCCGTGCACCCACGGTCGCAGCGCGCGCCCACAGTTGCAAGGTGCTCCTGGCATTGCGACCGGCCTCCTGGCCGTCCACGACCATGCTTCGCGGTCGCGCGCCTGCGGCCCCTCGGAACGGCCGGCGTGCCCGTGGCCGGCCTCCAGCCAACCGACGCTCTCCCCTCCCTGGGCGGCCTCCCACCGCGGGGGGCTCGCCGCCGACCGCCACCGCCGGGGGCTCGCTGCCGACCGTCGCCGCCGCTCGGCCCTTCTCCATCGTCGACCAGTCCTCCGCCGCCCGATCATCCCAACGCGATCTCCACCTTCTGATGTACGGGTATCTACCTGCGTAACCACCCATTTTGGGTGGGTGCTGAAAGTCTTTGTTTTCAGGGTATCTTGCAACCTAGGGGGGTGAATAGGTTTATTTATGTCTTGTGACTTTCTTCTAGTTTCTTCTTTAATTATTTAGTGTGTTGACAGTTATTAGCTTTCATGAACCTACACAAGGAAAACAATACAAAAACCACACACAAAAATTTATAGTAGTTCCCCAGATTATGGGTATATTCACTCTCCTCCCACATTTCTAACTTTCAGTTAGACAAGACACTTCTCCAAAACTCAGCTCAAAGAGCTTACACCTCAGATCTCTCAGGATCTCTCAGTCTCCTCCAAGATTTAAAGTTCAGACACAAGTGCCTTATAACTCAGTGATCAGCAGATCACCTATCTCAGGACAAAGGCCCTACAACTCAGGCTGCAAGGACAACCCTACCTCAGATCCACAAATGATCCTACCTCAGAGAGAATGACTCTCCTACCTCAGGCTGTTAAGCCCTACCTCAGATCCAAAGGATCCTACAGCTCAGGTACAAGTGCCCTACAACTCAGTGAGAATTACTCACCTACCTCAGGATGTTAAGCCCTACAGCTCAGTGATCAAAAGATCATCTACCTCAGATCCAAGCTGGATCCTACACTCAGAGAGTAAAACTCTCCTACAACTCAGACAAATTTACCCTACCTCAGGTTAATGACCCTACAGCTCAGATCCAAAAGGATCATACAAAAAACAGTGCTTTAATTTAATTTGATACCGGGAAATTTCTCTATGTCAACAACTAGGGCTGAGTTATCTCAGCTCTATCTTTCTTCATAGTAGTAGGAAGAAATTCTGCCTCTGCTGGAAGAATCTCAGAATATAAATTCTGAACTTGCTGAAGTAGACGGAAGAACAACTAGGTCTTGAGATCTTCAATCAGCTAACTGAACCTGCAAAAGACTGAAGGCTCTCATTTCTTTCTTTATCAGAAGTCCTTCTGATCTTGCTGTAGCAGAAGAAAAGTGCTACAACTAATTGAACTTTTTGTTCTGCTGGAAGACTTCGAGCTTTTTCTCGGCAGCAATGGCGAGAAAGATGAAGTCCAACCGCTCTTTTTCTTTTTGGATATACCCTAAAAAGTTGACTTCAACATCTGAAGCTGTCCCTTTATATCTTTCGCTGATTAACAGCTCCAGGAAGTAGTGGGGACCACCTGCAGCAGACAGTTACACCTTGCTTTAACGAAAGAAGACGTACAGTAGACCTCTAGCAACATTTGTCGTGGTCTATAGTTCTCTCGCACTTAATTTGAACTCTGTTGACTTTGCTGACGTCACCATCTGTGAACTTAGCCAAAATCAAACATCTTTAGTATAGGCGTTGAGTGAGTAAGCTACACTCAACGCCAAAACACTTAGATAGAATTATGTCACTAGGTGTTGAGTGAGCAACCTTCACTCAACGCCAAAACACTTAGAAAAATCTTTCTGCCTCTTGACGTTGAGTGAGTAAGCTTCACTCAACGACATACCACTTAGAAATGATTCTAGTCACTTGGCGTTGAGTGAACAACCTTCACTCAACGCATTTGGACTTAGCCGATTTTCCTGCTTGGGAAGCATTGAGTGTTACTTCTTCACTCAACGCTTTCAGTATCTGTCAATTATATTGAGTGAGTAGATTCACTCAACACCTCTATCCTTAGACAAATTCTCAGTTGATTAGGCGTTAAGTGAGCAGCCTTCACTCAAAGTTTTTGTTCTTAGACAAAATCCTGTGTTGGAAACACTATCTCTGACTGACTAAGATTCAGTCAACGCTTTTTTATCACATAACGTTGAATGAGTAAGCTACACTCAACGCCTGTGGACTTAGTCAAATATTTACATAGATTTTCTGTGGCGTTGACTGTCTGAGCTATACTCAACGACTTATGCTATGTGTCGTTGAGTGAGTAAACTTCACTCAACGCATGTGGACTTAGCCACATGTCAGCCAATTTCTCCTTAGGCTTTGACTGTCTCAGTCTTTCTCGCAGTTTTTTGTTGTATGACGGTGAGTTAGTAGACTACACTCAATGTCTATGGACTTGACCACTTTTCTGTCAAGCCAATAGTTAGGCTTTGACTAACCAAGCTATACTCAACGATTTTGATGTTATAGCGTTAAGTGAGTAGAATTCACTCAATGCATGTGGACTTAACCACATTTCATGCTAGCCAACATCTTTCCTTACTTCTGGCGTTGATTGAGCTTGCTCCACTCAATGCCTGCGGACTTAGCTGCTTTTCAGGTCTTCACTATGTCGAGATAGTTGAATTGTCTCGACACTACAGTCTGTTGGGTGTCGACATTTTTAAGTTTGCACTCAGTTCTTCATTGTGTCGAGACAATTGTATTGTCTCGACACTATTGTCCTGAGCTTTAAGGTGTCGAGATATCTGACTTGTCTCGACACTGCTGACTTGATGTTCAAGGTGTCGAGATAACTGAATTGTCTCAACACTACTGTCTGAATTGTCTCAAAACTTCTCTCTGAATTGTCTCGATACTTCTCCTACAAAGATGTCGACATAGTTGTGAGATGTGTCGACACTTTTGTACTTAGTCATTTCTTCAAGTTTTCACCCTGCACATCTTTACTTTGTGACCACACTTGTCACTTCACTTGGAATGCATTTCCTATCAACGTTTCAAAGACTAACCTGCATGCATGAACTTAAGCATACATCAAATACAACTTTTTGTATATCATTGACATGATTGACTTCTTCAAATCTGGAATATTGTGGACAATGGACCCAACGGGTGCAAATATCCAAAATTATATCGGTCAACCACAAGCTCTCTTTCCTCCAAACTCCAGTGCAGACAACATGAGGAAAGACACTCACACCAAGACGCGCAGAACGCGCCGATCCAGCTTCTAAGTGCAAAGAAAAGACCACCAAGCATCCAGAACACGTGCACTCCACCGTTGTAGCAAACAAAGGACTTTAGCTCCGCGAGCAGTGACCTGCTGTCATCCTCCGAGCTCATCTCTCTCCCCTGCAATTGTAATGAGGAATGGTCTGTCGCCCTCGTCTTCTCCTAAGAGCTTGTAAAACACACATCAAATAGTAAAATTTGACCGACAACAATCCGGCCACGTGATTTTTCATCATACTCCAGGATTTTTCACGTAAGAAAATTCCTTCTTACCTACCGTCTCTTTTCTCTGACTGTTTGTGCACTCGACCACTCAAGTACTAAAACGGTTTGATTTAGACTACTCTGCAAAAAGACTCAAAAAACCCACAACAATGATAATACATGAGTATTTTTTGTTACATTCATTATATTTGTATATCATATGATCCTGTAAAATGTTCTATTTTTAATCACTCTTTAAAAATATATTCCTTTTCATTATATTTGTATATCATATGATAAACAATTTAATACATTCTAATTTTGTAGCTTTTTTAAATATATTACTTTTCATTATATTTGTATATCATATGATCAACATAAACTAGCACTTGCTGGTCAGGGCCTAGATGTGAAATAATGAGGGTTGCGTTAAGTACACATCAACATAAAAATTTAGGCTCCGTTTAACACTGTGGTGGTGGTTGTAAATGTATGAGATAAACTGTCATTTGTTAAAGATCACCTAACAAACATCATCCGTTTGAAAATAAAAGTGGGTGAAGTTTTTTAGGTGGGCATTAACAAATGCCAAACGGAGCCTTAGACTCCGTTTGTGGGGACTTATTTTCACCGGTCAAACGGTTACGACTGCATGAATCGAACCGTAATTAAGATCCGGTTCATGCGGGCGTAATCGCTTGACTGCTGAAAATAAATCCTCCCAAACGGAGCCTTAATCACTCTTATGATTATGGATCTAGCGGAGCCCACTATAATGAGATAAATGCTTCAATTTTGTTGTATATGATCAACATAGGATTTGAAATGTTCTAATTTTGTCACTATTTAAAAATATATTCCTTCCCATATATTTTGTTAACCTCCTCCCTCTACCATGAGATCTCTTCCTTGATAAATAAAACATTAAGAATTGTTGACCTCGTTAATGGTTTGTAATTTAGGCTCCGTTTGGCACGGTGATGGTTATCTTGAACGAGGGTGGTTATGAACTGTCATCTGTGACCGCTTGACCTTACGAAAGAACTTCATCCACTTTTATGTTCAAAACAAGTTTTTTTTCTTGAGGGGGGTGACAATCATGGTCAAGCTTAATTTCATGGTCACACTAACCGAACCTTAATTAAAGTCCGGTTCATGCGGTCGTAACCGCTTGACCGGTGAAAATAAGTCCTCCCAAACGAAGCCTTAATGTCATGATTGTAGATATTTTGCAGGATTAAATTTTCACTCTCTATTTAAACAAAGAGCCAAGTTAATGGGACCACCCCTCTAAATTTGCTAAATTACAGGTTGCACCTCTCTTTCTTTTGAAATTACAAAAACCTCCTCTATATAAGTTTGCATTTCATAACATCCATCACAAAAAGATCCTCCATTTCAAAAATAAGAGGGGTGCAACATGTAATTATGCTAACTTTTAGGAGGAGTTTTGGTAATTATTCCTTCAAACAAATAAAATATGTCTATGATTGAATAAGTCCATATTTGTGAGAAGATGCGAAAAATAGCCTGAGAGCCTCAAGCTTAGCTCCTAACATTCAATGTTGGGCCCCAACCCAGCTTTATAGTAGGACAAGCGGCTCAGTTGCCAAGTCTGGGCTCTACCCAGACTGGATAGCAAAAGGAACGAGGGCTTAATGAGCCCACCTAGGCCTGGCCCAGGCCTTACCAGGCCCGGAATTTGCCGAGCTTTTTGTCAATCTATTTGTAAATAACAAAAAGAACACCTCATTTAGGCTCTATCTGTTTGGGCGTTTCGCAGCTCCGTTTTGGACAAATGCTGCCGGAAGGAGAGTAAACAAATGAACCTCTGGCAGCGTTTGCTCCGTTTCCACCCGCCCGCCCGCCTTGAGAAACGCCCCAAAAAAGCTCCGTTTGGAGCAGTCACCTCCCCCCCTTTGGTTCGAACTCTCCGTTTCCACCCGCCGGATCGATCCATCACCGCCGGACCAAATGGAGCCTTAAAAACTATGAGTTCAATATTGCAAGATCCATGAAAATCAAGCATAGCTTGTCCCATTTGTAAATATTCATATATTCCATAATCAGCATGAATATTTCCATAACCCACCATACTAAAATAATCAATTTTCCAACATCTTTCCACAATTATCTTTTAATTTATCAATAGGCCCCAACTATATAAGTTTAGTAAAAAAACACCTTGTCATAGCTCTGTTAAAAATACATTTTTCAGAAGTTTTACTTATTTCAAAGTTCACATTTATACATCTTCATGCAGATTTTAGGCACACATGAGCATAAGATACTGCATTGGCCTTCTCCTGTATGTTACTAATTGAGTAATTTCTTATAAATTTTATCATAACATAAAGATTTCTATGACATTGGTAAGAATGAAATAGGATCATAGAGGATAGTAAGCAAAAAAAAAAGATTTTTCTGCTACAGGTGCAGAGAGATGAATGAATAAGAAGGGGGTGCTTATATTTATGAGGGAAAGATGCCTCCTTTTAGAGAAACAACAGGTGCATAGCAGGTGTTTCTGCTGATCAACCCATGATCAACAAAGAGAACAATTACAGATATATCATCATGAAAATGCCTCCTGATACCTCTATCAATCTTCCTCAGGTCAGAGCACCTCATTTCTCTCTTCTTTGCCGCCACTTTCAGCGCGTGATTTACAAGCCTCCTTGCAATTCCCTGCACCCATTTCGAAGAACAAGTAGATATTTAAGATACATTTAAGACTAGATCATGAAAAAAGATGCCTGTGTGTGATGGCTTTGGATGTGTTTGATTCATTATGTTAGGGGTGAAGACTTGGAATCTGTTTGTTTCAAGTGTTTTAGCTCCATTTCGGTGACAGAAAAAACGACAGCAGAAATAGGCGTGTTTTCGTAAACCCCTATTTTGTATCTCCAGTGCGGTGGAGAAGGCCAAAACTATATTTTTAGCTCTCATTCTCATCACTGGGCAGGAGCTCCATCTCTCACAATAGCTCGCATTTCTACTTTATAAAGAACAGTGAGGTTGGTTGGTGATGTTGTATGAATCTAAATGTTGGATAGTAAAAATAACATTGACATTCAAGTTGTGCATGATTGAAAAGAGAATGTTAAGATGGATATGTGGTAAAATTACGAAGAATAAATTAAGGAATTATTACAGCAGAGTAGTGATTGGAGCGGCATCTATCAGACATGTACAAGAAAGAGTTGAAAATATAGCCATTAGATGAGTAGAGCGAACTAGTTAGATGATTAAGGGTCAGTTTGGCACAACGGTAGCGGTTATGAACGCAGTGGTTACGAACTGTCATCTGTTTGGCACGACATTTTTGCTCCGATAAATTTGGACAAAAACATCACCACCGTCATGAAATCTGGTTAATATCGTTGTCTCAAGGGACCTAGTTAATTGTACAAACATGAAGGTTTCAATTATTAAACAGCAATCCGCGCTCATGAAAAGGATGAGAAATCGACCTACAATTTACCTTCAAACTGTTATGTCGCTCGAAACATCCGAGTGGTGATCAAAGTGAAATCCCCTACCCGTTGCCCCTAGGTGGGTATAAATAGGCAAACCCAAGGAATTTCTACGGGTATCGGATCTACACGTGTCCGAACTGACCCGTTATGCCTCCGAACCCGTTATTCGTCCAAATATACACTAACTCGAACAACCCTACGCCAGCATACAAAAAAAACGCAAATGCAAACAAATGTGAGGGCAGAAGCTACTCACTGCACGAGGATGCTCATGAACTATGTCCACGGCTTCTTGATTGGTCAAGTGCTCCCAGAGCCCATCAGATGCAAATATTATGAATTGATCTCCGGGTGACAATTTATGCGTGACAATAGAGGGATCCGAGCTGAGAATCGACTTATGGAAATCCTGAGGAAGCCGGAATTTAGCAAGCAGAGGCTCTTGGTTGAAGAATGAATCTTTCAGATATGCATCCCCAATGGACCTGGATATCTGTATAGATAAAAAAAGAGAGAGAGTTGAGAACAAGAAGTTGATTGCAGAAAATAACTCTTCTAGCATGTTCATGAAAGTCCATAAAAAACCATTAAAAACTTAAATATCCTCTAACTTTCAAAATTATCAGATCCTCCCCTCTAAGTTTATCATGATTTTGTTTTTGCTCCGATGAGTTTGGAGAAAAACTCCACCGTCATAGAATGTATGTTATGAGCACCACCCTAAAAAGAAAAGTAGTTTTGAACATAAAAGTGGATGACGTTCCTTTGGTGAGGTGGGACGTTCACGAATGACAATTCATAACCACTGTGTTCACCGCCGCGGCAAACAGAGCCTTAAAGGGGAGGTTTTGATAATCTTGAAAGATAGAGGGATAGGTCTCTGTTGAAGGACAATGAGGTCCATAATGGCTTGCAAACCTGAATGCCCATTCTAAAATGGGGATGCACCTCCACATTCTAAGCAAACTGAAGCATTTCACAAAATTATTTATGAGGATCTTTGGATGGAATTGAAGTCAGATTTTTTCATTGGAATTAAAGCACCAATTTAAAGTCCAATTCCATCATGCCAAACAGACAGACAGTTATGATACTCAACAAGCTGTTTATTTTTAAACTGAATACCTGTATGATACCTTTCACGCGCCAAACATTGTGCTTCAGAACCACAATCTGAGAATCATGGGGATGCTGAGATCTCAACTCATCCCTCACAGCCTCATTGCTGGCATTATGATCCGTCGTCATCTGGACCGCCGCAACCGCCCTCCGGCCGCCCTCCAATCTCCCCAAAACCGCACGAGAATCCCCGAGATTCGCGACATACAGCATCCCGCAGCATATGACACCCATCAAGCAGCAGGATCCAACTGATGCAAGCTGCGGCATTTTCATCCATTGTTTCCTCACTCCGGCCAGAAATCCTTGTTCCGTGGCAAAAAAGGCCTTCTTTATAGCATCCACAGACATCCCCTGGTGCTCAGAAACAAACTCTGCAAAATTGGACTCCATTAGACCCCTCCCCCAAAAAATCACAATTGGAACACAGAATATTTGGGGGCTTACTCTTTAGGTTTTGGAACAAGTTCTGGGTGATATACCGGGCGGTCTCCGGGCCGCCATGGCCATCGTAAACTCCGACGAATGTCCCGTTGGTCGGGTCGCCGGCGGCGGCGTCGGAAGAAGTGAGGGGACCGGACTCTATCTGGCTTCCGTCCTCCAGCTGGTTGTTGGCTTGGACAACGGCCATGGAGAACTCGCCGGCGGCGTGTTTTCCTAGATCTTTGTACCACATGAGACCATCAGCGCGGCAGCGAGAAGGCCCTTCGTTGGCTCTCTGGCGGGCGGACGACCACCAACAGGGTCTGACGATCTTCATCAGCGAGGAGGATCCGACGATCCCCTCGCCCCGGTGATCTCCTCTTAAAGTCGCCATCTGAGAAGGGAGAGGCGACGACAAGGATGGGAGATAGATTTGGGCAGCAAAAATTCTTCTTTCTAGCAGAGAGGGATCAAAGTGGGAGAATAAAAAGGAAAAGAGAAATGGGGGAGGAGAAATTTGGCCTCTTTCGCCATCGATCTACTTCCACCTTCGAGCTTAAATATCTCGCCTTTGTTTTTTTCTTTTTCTGCGGGATTGAAATTGTGGGGTGTTTTGTTTGACCGGGGAAGAGGAAGAAGTGGAACAAATCAACCGCAGACGGTTTTTGCGATCTATGTTCCTGGTTCGGCCTCCTTTGTATTTGGTGAATGTTAACCGCAGCCCGCTGTTTTACTAGTCGCACGTTAAAATCTTCCAATTTTTTGCGTCTTTTTGAAATACGTCTTGTACATGTAATATCAGGAAAAGTGTTCAACATAAAAGTTGTAGATATCGACGAGATCTACAACTTTCGTGTTAATCACTTTTTCTAAAAATGCATGTACAAGACGTACTTGGAAATATACCTAGGCTTTGCGCCTTTTCGAAATACGCCTTGTACATGCAATTTCAGGAAAAGTGTTCACCACGAAAGTTGTAGATCTCATCGATATATAAAACTTTTGTGAAGAACACTTATCCTGAAATTGCATATACAAGACGTATTTCAAAAAGGCGCGAAAATTTGAGAGATTTTATGGTGCGACTAGCCAATTAGGGTATTTAGATCTAGGTACCACCCAAGATGCAAAAATATCAAAATGAACATTTTGGGTGATGCTGATACCTAAATTCCCTTGAAATTTTAGCTTTGGGGTGCAAAGTGCCAAAAATAGGGTAATTCAGGGGTGCAAATTGTTAGAAATTATATGTTCGTCAGACATAAAATTTACTTGATGTCATACCCAAGTTTTCTATCACATAAGATCATATCAAGTGTATAAATGAATTAATAATAATAGGAAAGAACCTGAATTTATTGTTGTAGCCGTCATCTTCGGACAACCCAGTCTTCACCTCTTTGCTCTAACAAGAAGGAGATGGATTCCTGTGTATTTTCCTAAGGTAAGAAGAATTGTGAGCATTCTCCTCTATGTATGTGAGCCTTAAGAGTATTAATTATTTACAGCAAGAGGTGGAACCGGCCCATTAAGCTAATAATCTCTAGTCATCATCAAAGATTAGAGATTTGGGACTTAAGTTATTTATGAGCATGACCTATGAAAATATTAAGTACATTAAATTATAATCAATTTAATTATTATCTGTAGACCAAATAATATGAATTCAACATAAAATGACAAAAATCCACGAAAACACCATGGACAACCTGGCCGTTCGTCAATCTTCAAAAAAAAAAAACAAAATTTTGCGTTATTTTGTATATTTTTTTATTCTTTAATTTTTCTTTTTAATTGTGGTTTAAAAGATCATGACTTTTTATTTTTTATTCAAGATGTTAATTGGGAATAATTTGGGCGATTTTTTTTGAACGAAGGTAAGGAATAAGATTGATTTTTAATGATGGCAATATTGTTTTTCTTTCAAATAAAAAGTAGGTTTAAATTGGTTGGAAACTTCGAATCTGTAATTTTGTATTATATTAAATGGAGAAAAAAAATCTTGTTTTAATTAAATAGTCATAGCTGACAATATTATTTCTCCGTTTTTTGAGAAACGCCCAAAAAGCCCGTTTGGAGCAGCCACTCCCCCCTTCGTTTCGAAATCTAATGCCACCACCGAAACAAATGAAGCCTAGATAGTCTTGACAATTTTTTCCGTTTTTATTAATGCATTTTTTTATTCAAATAATTTAAAATATAATGTTAATCTGCATAATTAAACATCATTTTTTATATCAAAATTACTGTTAAATTTAAAAAATAAACATGATTTTGAAAGGAAAAAGGAAAAGAGAGAGGGAGGAGAAAGACGGTGTGTCACGCGTGAGACTGCGAGCCGCGAGAGTGTCAGCGTGCTGTCACACTATCGTGACCGGGATACTACCACGGCTGCACGTGGGGACCTTGTTTACTGTCACAGTGTCGGAAAATAATTAGGTCCGCCGATCGGACCTAAAAGGTCCCCACCAATGAAATGCAGGAAAAAACAGAAATTTGTGAGGTCCGCAGTGCGCATCAAATCTGTGCACCGTGGGCCCCACTAATTTCTCGATTTTCATTGGTTCCGCGTACCCTCCTTTAGGTCCGATAGGCGGACAAATTTTTTTCCCGCACTTTCACTCATAATTCTAAACAAAAATTTTTGTTAGCATATTCTAATCAATCTTTAACCTAGTAAAATGGCAAGTAGTTTAAAACCATGATAAATTTTGATAAATAGGGTGGCCATAATGTCGGATCCCTGTTTGAGTAACGATTTTTTTAAAGAATAAGAAAATAAAACAATTTAAAAGGGTAAAATAAAAATACCAAACATTACAAAATAAATGTAATCAAATGCAGGCAATTTTTTATGCATGTAATAGTAAATAAAATCAAACCCTCATTATGATATAACATTTAAGTCCTATGGGTACCCATTTAGTTTATAAATTAAAATAAGGCTGCAGATAGCAAAACCCCTTTCATTATGAGGGATGCTCATAATAGAGGAAGTGGGGCCACTTGGCGCCCGAAGTGGAGGAAATCGCAAAAAAAACCACGCAGCACCTACCACACCGCCTTGGCGTGAAAACCGTCGTGCGACCACCTACTGTCACGCGGTAGCTACCTAGCGGCGCCTGCCACGGCCCTTGGTGCGGCAACCTCCGCGCAACATCTACCTCCACGTTATAACTACTGCCGCACGATAAATATTGCGCGGCGTCTACCGCAATCCTCTTAATTTGGCAACCTCCACGCAACACCTCTGAAACCCTTAAATATTAAATCTTAAATCCTAAAACCCTAATCTCTAAAACCCATAAAAACTCCAAAATCCCAAACCCCTAAAAACCATAAAAGCCCTAAACTAAAAAAACCCCTAAAAAACTCAAATTTCATAAAAAGCTCTTAAACCCTAAACCTTAAAACCCTAAACTCAACGGTATGATAGATTTCTCAGAATTCATTATTAATTGTGGGCTGTCAAAAATACCTTTCTCCGACCCTACTTTCACATGGACAAATGTTCGAGTATGGGCAAGATTGGACCGCACTCTCGTGAATCATGCATGGCACCATATACTTAAAAACACAACTCTACAACATCTAAACACCAATTCGGACCACTCTCCGTTGACGATTTCGACGAATACAGAAGTGGCTAAATACACCCCATGACCCCAATCTTCAATTTGCAGAACATGTGGACATGAAATCCAACAAAGGCAGCCATGAAAAACTGCAATCTCAATTGTTCTGGAAACATACTTGACAAACTTCTCGAGGCGAAAAAGAAGGCAGACAACCTGGAAGAAGCTTACTCGCGCTCCACCTGCGCTGCTCGACGTAACCACTATTATTGCTCCGCTGGACCGAAAGCGGTGCCAGTCAGAGGGTATCACGCAAAATGAAGCCCCAAGTATGATTCATGGTCTGTTCAACACAGCATTGTGGTTCCGGTGAATTTGGACCAAAACACCACCGCCAAAAATATACGTTGTGTTCTTTAGGTGAGGCTGGGCATTCACGAATGACGTTTCATAAGCACTGCATTCGTGACCGCTACCACCATGCCAAACAAATCCGAGTTAAGGAGAGATTCGCGAAAACAACTGTGTTTATAAAGAGCAAAAATCAATTCATACACCAGGATCCATAGAGCTGCTAGCTGAGGGTCACTCCATTATTATATAAATAACAGAAAATAGAATTATTAAGATATCTCCAGTCATTTGTCTACAGCAAGCAAATAAATCTATCAGAAGCAGCAGATCTTCATTCCCTGCCCAACCATCCCTCCTGTCAACAGGTTAAACATTGTTACCTACAGATTTCTTACTACCATCACTCCCTCATAATATTTATATGTATATATATAATTATAATTATATATATATAAATATAGATAGATGAATAGCATAGAGCCATAGAGGATCTGCTAGCCTATGCCCTTATTGCCTCCCCCTAATTACAGCTCCATCGCCGGCGAAATTATCATGCTTTGTACACAGGGATCCGGAAATATTAATCCTTTTCGCTCCCAGACAATCAAGGAGAAGCCCAAACGAAGTAGTCGCAAACCGAGCGCCTCGAAGCAGACCAGTTGCCGCAGCCGAAGAACGACTTTCCCTGGGTGGGGCCCGGCTTGCGAACCACACACTTGCTGCTCTTGGCCCCGCAGAAGCAGTAGATTGCCCTCTCCGGGCGAAACTGGGGGGATTGGTCCGGTGCCATATCTTTCGGCTTGGGGGAGCAGGAGGCGACGGCGGGGTGATCCGGGAGGCGGGCGGGACGAGGCGGAGGCTGCTCCGTCGAATTCCACGCCATCGAGTTTGTTATGGAGAAACGGAATCCGCGGCACATGAGATGGGAGAGGAGGCGGGCGGTGTTGCGGGCGTCGTCGAGGCCGCAGTGAGCGCGCCCCTCCCACGGGAGGCCGGCGAGCTGAACCGCGTCCTTTAGGTTGCAGCGGATGCCCCCGAAAACCTCCTGAAATGGGACCTTTAAATTGATCCACCTGCTCATGGTGTCCAAGAAGAGTAAAATGAACACCATTTTCAAATAAACAAACATGTAGATAAAACAGCAAGGTCATGTTAAATAAATTGTGATTTTCAGTTCTAATAAATTGAATCAAAGAGGAATAGTAAATTTATATCTTTTCTATATCAATTATGATTGGGAATGAGAAGCATTGCTGAATCCTTCTTTGGCAGATGAGGCATGATAACTGTTATGACCGCCACTAAGAAAAAAAAAACTATTTTTGAACATAAAAGTGCGCGGAGTTCCGTAAGTGAGGTGGAGTGTTCACGAATGACAGTTCATGTTCATGACCGCCACGGTTGTGCGAAACACCCCTAATTGGTCAGTTGTTCACCGCCGTGGTCAAGAAATTAGAACAATGGAGAAAATATTTAGAATATTAGTAGCTTACATTAGTAGAGTATGTTGCATGCGAGGCATTAACAAAATAGCGAACATTGTTAAAAGAGGAAGCGATATGGTAAGCATAATAAATTTAGATATTTTGGCCTTCAATCTAAAAACGAACAGGAATATAGATGAAGATATAACTTCTAAAGTCGAGCAACAGAAATCAGGATGTTTTCTATAGACTATAGGCAAGCAACAAAATAAAACCTTAGCTAAAAGCCTAAAACACCAACTAGACAACTCGATAAAATGGTGTTTGTACAACCCCGTGTCCGGCGAGCAGGAAGGAATCAGACAAGTCGGGCTGAAGATAGTGGGCGAGCTCGGCAGAGAGAAGCAGAGCCCGAGCTTTCGTCGATACATTCGTTAGTCGAGGAGTCGGCAATCGCCGAGCTAGATTTCGAAGTTCGGCTAATGGATTATGGCAACAGTTGGCGAGCATATGCTTGCAATGAGGTGCTTTTTACTATCTGCCTATATTAAAACAGCGGAGTTTGGCTGCAGACAGCCACAACTTCAGATCAGTTTTTTGTTATTGATTCAAATTAAAGACCCAAGGTACCTCAGAAGAGGCTAAAAAGATACTTAGCCAAGGAGGGGATTGAGATCACCTCCCGAAGGAGTGACCTTAAGTATCGAGATAACAGTGTTGGAGAAAAATAGGAGGAGACAAAAAGTAGAGGAGTAAAGAGATTTGAATCAAGGACCAAAGGATTGCAGAAGTACCTTAGTATCAATATATAGGAAGAAAAAAGAAATCAAGGACTGCTAATAAAAAAGAAATCAAGGACTGCTAATAAAAAAAGAAATCCTAATAAAAAAAGAAATCAAGGACTGCTAATAAAAAAGAAATCAAATTTAGAAATAAAAAAAATGAAACTGTGAGAACGAGATACAAAACATAAAAGGGGCAGTCCGGTGCACAAAGCATCCCTGCGCAGTGAGGGTCCCGGGAAGGGTCCACTACAAGGGTGAAATGTAGGCAAACCTTACCCTGCATTTTTGAAAGAGGCTGCTTCCAGGACTTGAACCCGTAACCTTAAGGTCACACGGCAACACCTCAACTGGTGTGCCAAGGCTCTCATTCAACGAGCTACAAAACATAAACCCTAAAGGGAACCAAAATTGTTATTCACAGTTTTTTTGTTATCTGCAAGCCAATGCAGAAAATTATAAATATTAAAAAACAAAACAAAATCTTTCCTACAATTATCTTCAAATTAATTCTCATAAGAGAATGTCTAGATTGCTCGGCAGTCCATGGAGTTTAAATCTACCATCAGTATAAAGCTACAAAGAAAATTATATTTAGTATTGCTTTTCATAATAAATGATCATGAAATCATTATAATCCAAAGCACAAAATCTAGTCATTACTTGTTCTTCAAATTAGACTTTTTTAGTCCCTTGAAGTGCGACGGAGAAAACCATCAACAGAACCCGCTTAAAGAAGCAATGGCAGCCAAACCCCATTATTTGCTCATAAACCCTACAGATTATAAGAATATAAACGAATCAACCCTTATTACCCAATAACATCAAAAAGACTTCGTTTTTTGCCATTTTCGTCCTATGATGCAACCGACTCAATGCTGTAATCTCCATGTTGCGGATCACTCGAGGCTCCTAGTAGACCGGGTATTTTGAACCTTCTTAGCCCGTCGAGGGGTCGAGTGCGCAAACAGTCAGAGTTTCAAGGGGTTGTGAGAAAGAGACTTGATTAAGTGAAAAATTCACAATCGGGGTGAAAAACCACGCGGACGATTCAGTGTTAACCTAACTTCCACTATATCAGAGTTTGTTACAAGGCTGTTCGGGTGAAGGCGAGGGCGACAGGCCGCTCCTCGTTACACTTGGAGAGATGAGAGAGAAAAAGCTTTGAGCATGACAGCCTGACAGGACTCCGTGCTTTCCAGGTGATCTTGCTCCATTTGCTCAGAGGGGAGCGGGCAAACTTGGTCGTCTTGACGGATCCGGCCTGGTGGCGATGTGAGATCTTGTTGCTTGCTTCTGTGCTTTACGAGCGACTGGAGGCTTTTGTGCAACGACCGTGAGTTTGTGCGCTTCCACGTTCTCGTCTTGTCTTGGGCAGACTTCTTTCGTCTAGACAACCTTGGCGGAGTTCCTTGGCAGCGATCCTTGGTGGTAAACCTGTAGAGAGAGAAAGGAGAGAGTGTAGAGAGAGAGACAAGAAATAGTGAGAGAGTTCAGGAACCGGGAAAAAGATCCAAGTGAAGTAGGAAACGGGTTTTATGAGGGCAGTCCGGTAATTTTGCCCGATAACTGCAGGACGGGCCAATAAGAGCTCTCAGATTTGAGCACGCGGATCGCCATTTTTAGGAAAATGGCGATCCTACCCCTGGGCCGAGAGGGGGCCCGCATGCAAAGACCGGCGGCCCGAGGCCGATGGCCAAGGCGGCATCTGCCCCTCCCCTTCACGGCGAGCGGCAGGGAGGAGCCGACGAAGGCCGCCCTTTAACCCGGGCAACCAAGGGGTGGCCGCCTCCTTCGAGGGCGGCCACGTCTGAGGCCGCCCGTGACTGGGTGGCCAAAGGGTTGGCCAGACCATTGCAGGGACGGCCGCGGATGAGGCCGGCCTTGGGGCGACCGGCCCTTGCGGGGCTGGCCAAGGCCAAGGCCAGCCCCTGCCGGGTGGCCTAGGGGTGCGCGACCCTCGCAGGGTCGGCCGCAGCCAAGGGCGCCCTTGCCCGGGTGGACGCAAATAAACGCTGGGCTTGGGCTTGGGGAAGGGCTGGACGCAAATAAACGTTGGCGGGATCAAGGAGGAACTGACGTCCTCAGGGTCGGGGAGGCTGGAATGTTCCTCGACAGGATCGAGGAGCAAGGCCGACGGGATCAAGCAAAATCTACGGGGATGGATTGTTGGCATGACTACGGTGTGGGAAATTTTTGGGTTTTTACTTTAGGGTTTGGTTTTCTTTGTCTGCAATTAAAGGACTTCAAAATTAAAATAGGATCTTTAATACAAATAAAATGGTAAATATTTGGTTTGCGGATAAAGTATTTTGCTCTATGTATAATAATTCCATTTCTATTGATTTACTAAAAACACTATATAATTGACTAATATAAGAATTGAATTAGCTCACTTTAAAGAAGATACATATGTACTAAAGCTATTACAAATATGTACGATGGAGCACTAACTTGAATTAGAAGTAATGGACATGTGACCGAGAATTTTCAATAGTTTATATCAATGATCAACACTGAGTCCATACTCTTTTTTGTAACTGTACTAATGGAATGGAACACAACAACAACAAAACTCAAGCCTTTATCCTACTATGGTGGGGTCGGCTATATGGATCCTTTGTCGCCATTGTGCCCTCTCTTTAGTCATAATCTCATTAATGCCTAAGTACATCTTGTCTTTCCTTCCAAGTTTTTATTGGTCTACCCCTTCCCTCGTTTAACATGCCTAGTGACTAGACTCACAACGTCTAACAGGTGCCTCTAATGGTCTCATTGTACATGTCCAAACCATCTTAGTCGAGCTTCTCACATTTTCTCTGCAATTGGCGCTACTCCAGTCCTATCCCTGATACATTCATTCCTAATTTTATCCCGTCTCGTGTGTCCACACATCCACCTAAGCATTCTCATCTCCGCAACTTCAATTTTTTGCTCATGCACACGATTAACTGTACTAATGAAAAAAACTTCAAAAAAATAAAATAAAATAAAAGCTAAGTTGTTACAGGCCTTTTGTAATGTGGTTGGAATCACAACGTTGATAGGTGGTCAGTGGCGGTGAGGTCGTAGATAAAAGGGTAGTCATCCAAGGGGAGTTGAACTCAAACTATGGTATGCGGTGTGAGCCGTGCTAAAGTGAAATAGAGGGGAGGAAGAAGGGAGTTATGCTCAACCCGAACCCTAATCTAAGAGGGAGGGAGGGGGGACAAAGAGACTAACTAAATATGTACTTCAGTTTCACTAGCCCAAGAGACCATTAAATAGAAGTTATAACGACCACAACCAGGCAAATTACAAATGTACCTTTACATGAAATTAAAAGATGGGATATTCATACCTCCAAACAATGACATGACACCTACTAAAGCTTACGTAAGCTTATCAAGTAACGGATAATGTGGACACAACATTCGACTTGTCCTTCAAATCGAGCTTGCCCTAAAAGACATGACTAACATTGCAATTATTTGATTCCTTAATTTCTCTCCGGAACAACTCTTCATAGAGTGTTGCCTGACTAGAGGCTTCATGGGTGGCTGTGATGAGTGTGGTGGTGGAGCGCCTAGATTCGGGACAAGGAAGCCCAACAGTTGTGACACATTGGGAATGACTGATGAGCTCGTCAACTGACAACCAAAATTAATACAAGAAGATTGGCCGACGGAATGGGTAGCACAATAATGGATGGAGCGACATGGGTGAATGCATGAACTGCTGATGCGTCCTTGTTATCATACTTTTCAGGTGCTTCAGGCAACATTGGTTGTTTTTCATTTGTTGGGCTGTGTGCCCTGGTGATGTTGAGGACCTTCCATTTTATTCAGTAGCGACAATCTCACAATTGGACGTGAAATTGCTCTTTGGTGTAGAGAGCCACCGGTTTGGTGGGAGTGAAGAGAGGATAATTGATGTTTGCTCATAAACCTGAGGGTGAGAGAGTTTCACAATCACTTGGCGAGCAGGAGGGAGGTTGGCGATGCTATTATGCTAGCTTCAAAAATTTCTCCCACCCCAAAGAGGTGGTACGACCTCAACTCGTTGTAAGGACTTCAAATTTCTTCCTCTCCTCACATTTCTATTTTGGGTAAAATGAATGAATTAATTAATCAAACAACAAAATCTGTTGTTACGGGTCTCGTAATGTTGCCAAAGGAGAGGCCGGAGGTGGAGAAGATGGCGGTGGTGGGGGATACAACGGAGCTCTTAATCGCAGCTGCCTAAGCGAGGTTGCTTGTTGGAGGAGAGAGACACAAATATCTCACGCAAGGGACAAGAACTCGATTTCATTCATTCATATCTTAATGCAAAGACTGTGGGTCTATTTATAGGACCCCGGGCGACACCCGTAAATACGAGGGAACATCAAAATATTAAAAGACGATATTAATAATATCACACAATACGACACCTACTAATAATACAATCACACAACTCGATATAATAAGTATGTTGACCGTAACATCACTCTCACTGTCCAAAAAGAGCTTGTCCCCAAGCTCGAGGGAGATCACGCAAAGGCGAGCGTCACACGATGCCTTCCTCGTCTGAGTCCTCAACGTCGAGGTAGAAAAGCTTCTTACATTTGTTTCTACGAGTGTACTGCTCGTGGCAGTTAAAACATAAACCCTGAGCGCGGCGGTCCAACATCTCGGTACGAGATAAGTGATGGACCAGCGGGGCGGGAGGACCCCCGAGGCATCCCTGTTGAGTGCCAATGTCGGGGGGCAAGTAGGGCTCACGGGCCAACTGAAGGCTGCGGTCGCATAGTCTGGCGAGACTCATAGCAGTCACTAAATCGGGCAGGGCCTCATATTTGACATCCAGGCATAGGCGTTCTTGAAGTCCGGAGGTAAAGATGTTGACTTGCATTGCTGGGGGTAGTGTGACATGGGCCAGGAGGAGCTGGATCTGCTCCAAGTAATCAGCCACTGTGCCTGTTTGACGAAGTATTGTAAGAGAATCGAGGGAGTTGTTGCGGATAGGTGAGCCAAAACATAGGTTGCAATAGCGCTTGAAGTCGTCCCATGTCAAGCTCGACTGGTCGGTGAGGAGATGTGTGGCCCAAAGCAGGGCTAAGTCTAGTAGGTGAGAAGAGGCGAGAGGAAGCCGCTCAACGGCTGGAATTTGTTAGTGGTCGAAAAATTGCTCGCACCTGGTGAGCCAGGCCAAAGGATCTGTTTTGTCGTGATAGGTGGGGAAGTTCCATCTGGTGTAGCGTGACTGCATAGCCATGTCTTGTCGGAAGAAGGTCGGCGGCTCGTGGCGGATAAGCGGTGTAGGCGGAGGCAGAGGCGCTTGACTGGGGCTGGCGTGATCCGTAGGTGGAGTGGTGATCACGGGAAGTGTGGCGGTCAGCTCATTAAGCTCGAGGGTGATGGAGGCAATCTCGTCTCGATGGCGTGCTTCAACGGCCATATGACGTATTTCAGCGTCCTGAAAACGGGTCTTGATGGAGGTCCTGAAATCCTGGAGAGTCGCTAAGAAATCTGAAGTGTCAGTCATCGTGCGGGCGGAAGTCGCACGCGAGAGAGATCGGGTGACGGGCCGACTAAAATCCTCTGATGTCGCGGTTTGGGAGTTTTCGCGGGAGCTGCGTCGCCACCCAATTATGCCACCAAAAAAGGCTCCATAGTGTTTGTGCACCCTTGCGGTAGAGGCAACCGCAAAAAAATGGACACCGGTGGAGGCAGAATGAGTTGAAGGCCAGAGACAATTATATAAGGATGTGTCTTTAGGTGTGTAGAAAGCGGGCTCCACATGCGGTTTAAATTAGGCGTAGGTTTGTTATTTATATATATATATATATATATATATATATATATATATATATATATATATATATATATATATATATATATATATAAGCAATATACATATCTTGAAGCACACCATACTTTAAGTTTTGACCATTGGATCTCATCAAATAAATCCTATCCCTACCTGAGAGAGAGAGGGGAGGAGAGAGAGAGAGGGAGAGAGAATAGGAGAGAGATGGCGGAAGGGAGAGGAGAAAGGGGCGGAGAGACGGGGAGGAGAGAGAGAGGGAGAGAGAAAGGGAGAGAATAGGAAGAGAAAGAGGACGAGAAATTAATGTTTTTACGTCAAAACGTAAATTTTTTTATAAAATAAATATTGTAATATCGATTTATATTTCTTTACGGTCATTTTGAGTATTCATATGTATATATTGCGGGTCCTGTCCGCCTTGATGCGGGCGCAGCCCGCAACGACGCACTGAGCACGGGCAAAGCCCGTGCGGAGGCGGGTGAAGCCCGTGCCGAGGCGGGAGAAGCCCGCCTAGATGCAGCCGAAGGTCGCCCGAGAGCATCGAGCACGGGCGTAGCCCATGCGAAGATTCTCGTATGTCTGTGTGTGTGTGTGTGTGTGTGTATTGGGGGGGGGGGGGGCGACTGCTAGCTATCAATAAAGAGGACGGCGAGTTGATGTGTGTGGGCTCGAGAAAAAAAAAGGCAGGGTTCCAATAAAGAGGACGGCGGTTTGCTACGTGGCTCGAGGATTGCGGGGCTCGAGGGAGACGCGACGCAGCGTTGTCGGGCACGATTCAGCGGAGCGGAAGACCGGCAACGATGTCAGAGGGCTCGACGAAGCGGACGAGCACGATGACTGGCGCTGAGAAGCAAGGAATGAAGACAATTGTAAAGGAAGGAGACGATCACGTGGGGGCCGCGGGAGGCGTCGATCGGTGGAGTTGCGGTGGAGGTCGGCGTGCGTCGGCGTGCGTCGGCGGAAGAGGAGAGCGCCTTCGCCGTGGTTGTTGCGGGTGGAAGTGGCGGCCAACGAAACCGCTGGTGCAGCGGAGCTACTAGCTCGCCACCAAACAAAGCAGCTAACTCGACTTCGGTAGGTGGCAACGATTGTTTTGGCTCTGATACCAGATGTTACGGGTCTCGTAATGTTGCTGGAGGAGAGGTCGGAGGTGGAGAAGATGACGATGGTCAGGGATAAAACAAAGCTCTTAATCACGGCTGTCGAAGCGAGGTTGCTCGTTGGAGGAGAGAGCCACCAAGGTCTCACGCAAGGGACAAGAATTAGATTTCATTCATTCATACCTTAATACAAAGACTACGGGTCTATTTATAGGACTCCGAGTGACACACCCGTAATTATGAGGGAACATTAAATATTAAAAGACGCTATTAATAATATCACACGATACGACACTTACTAATAACATCATCACACAACTCAATACAATAAGTACGTTGACTGTAACATCTGTCTAGATAGATTAATTAACAAATCAAAAGTTGAAATCAATGTTGTTTGGCGCTAAGCAAAAGGCTCTAGCATTAGGCTCGATGCAAACAACAACCTCGACCAGAGAAAAACGATAGTTCGATGGAGGAAATCAGC
Source organism: Platanthera guangdongensis (assembly GCA_039583875.1). Lineage (NCBI taxonomy): Eukaryota > Viridiplantae > Streptophyta > Magnoliopsida > Asparagales > Orchidaceae > Platanthera > Platanthera guangdongensis. The sequence continues at coordinate 150,109,139 of CM077160.1, read as the reverse complement.
GCTTTGGGGAGCGCACATAATTTTGCCCGCCCATTCCACTGGAGTTCCGGAGGAAATGGGATTTGAATCCAGGAGAAAACATTTTTGTAAAGGTTTCCATGGTAGGCGATGAATGGAACAGTAGATGAAGGCATTAGCTTGATTTTTTCAGAAAATCAAGTCATTAGTTTTATTTAAGAAAATCAAGTTTGGATTCAATGCAGTCTTCTCTTCCTTCTAGTGTTGTGTTGGTAGAGAATCCATCAACTATGGGTTCAATAGATAGTCTATAGAGCACATCCATGGTTCGCTGATGTGCGGCTATCATGGGCAGTTTTGTCTAGAAAACTTGCTCAGTGGGCCTTCGCTCTCGTCGAGAGAGACGGGGCAACTTGATTACCGTCAAGAGAATAGACGATCAATGTATGAGCTGTCGTTCTCTATTGTGAGCATCACGGGACTGTTGTGAAGGTTTTCCCGTTGTGAGCATCACTGGACTGCTGTGAAGGTTTGCACGTTGTGAGCAGCAACACCCTGAAGCAGAATCAAACAAAAATGTTGATGTAGAGTATTTGATCAACTTCAACCTCGTTCGGCATTTCCAGAGGGTGTAGAAATCAACAAGGAGGGGAAGTCTTGGTGGACAAGAGAATCTGGAAAAGTATGCTCCGATACTATAAGTTATGGGACTCCCGAAAGGTGGTCAGAATCTAATCAGGGATACGTGATCGGTAGTGGTGTGGTTGGAGATACAAGGGGACTCGTCACAAGGGAGCCGAGCTCAACCTATGAGATGTGGCAAGAGCCGCGATCGACAGAGGGGTATGATGAGGGGACCTTTGCTCAACCAAAACCCTAATCTAAGGATGGAGGGGAGGAGAAACTAAAAAAACTAAAGACAATAGCATCTTTGCATATGCTTGTCGCCAACAAAGTAATTTTCTAATATGTGAGATACCGCATCCAGTGAAAAATTAGAATAACAAACATTTTTTAAGAAGATAGAGTGTGAACTAACCGAACAAAGACAAAGTACACAATTTGCAATTTTAGCGTGGTGACAAAAGAAATTATCATCTATCTTATTAGAAAAAAAGCCTATGATCAATAAATTTAGGTACCTTAGATTGTTTAATCAGAAGGATGAAGATATAACGAAAACATAACATCTAAAGTAAGAAATTGGAGATTAAATAGTAAGGTATCGTATGAGCAGTATGTGATAAGAGGATACCTAGGGATTTAAAGAGAAAATTTATAAATTCATTATTAGGCTGAAGATGATCTGAATGGTGGCAATAAAAATTATGATTGAATGGCAGAAATGATAACCCCAAGATGAATGAGCCCAAAATAAATAAATTAAAGTAATGATTATATCAGCAAATCGTGAGAGTGAATCTAAAGAAATAAAAGAAAGTAATTCGGGCATGCACATGGGAGAAAGAAAGTGCACAAGTAGATGAGTAGATAGAGTAAGCGTTGAAGAATAAGCTAGGAGTAAACCCAACGTAACATCCATGGAGATTGTTAAAAATGACTTGCCCATTGTAGGCTTAACCACTAAGGAAATACTCGATAGAAGCAAGTAAAAATGAGAATTCAATTCATTTGTAACATGGTATCAGAGCACCATATCTCTGACCTGTGACCACAGGTGCCAACCGGTGACTTATCTTCCGGCTTGTGTGATCTTTCTCGCCTGTGTTTGCCCGCGGTGCTTTCTTCTCTTCTCAAGTCGTCTTCTTGGTCTCCTCTTCTCGACTTTATATGCTTCTTCTGCTGCTCGTTAGAACCCGCGTGTGTGCGTGTCTAAGCTCCCAAACGAGCTCTCTTCCTGACCACCGGCCTCTGTCTGCGGCTTGTGACCGCGCCACCTCCTCTCCATGACCGCGCACCTCTGTCGACCCAGTGTTCATCTCGTATGTGTTTCTGTTCGGGCTACCTATGTCCGCGCACGACTCTATTCACACTGCCTCTGTACGCACATGCCTCGGCTTACGCGCCACTGAGTGATCACCATTTTTGTTGTGTGACCTCCCGGATGTGTTTCTGTCCACGCACTCCTTTGTCCGCACATGTCCTCTTTGTTGTTCTCCTGACCCCTTGTTGTCCGCTTTGGGTCACTCGCTAGTCTCTATGCGGCCCGCCTCTTGGTTGCTATTTTCCTGGACCCCTGCCTCTAGCTTGTGAGACCACCCTTCCCGTGACCGCTTCTCAAGTTGCTGCTTGCCTACCTTCTCTTGGAGACGATGTGAACGAATGTTGCTCCCGCTTCTTCGACTTTTCCTGCACTTGCTTAGGGACAGAGGCTCCTGTCCCTGATCCTCAGGATGAACTACGGATTATTACTATCTCGCTCGTCAGGAAGAAGAATTTTGTGCAGTGGGTGCACTCTGTGCGTCGCGTTCTTCAGACCAAAGGTCTCCTTCATCATCTCACTCATGCCCCTCCTGCCGAGCAATGGATTTTAAATGATGACCATGCCCAATATTTGATCTTGAACTCTATGGACAGTGAACCACGTCAGATGACTGTATCATGAGATTGCCAAAACTATGTGGGATGAACTTCACTCTCTACTTTGACAATGACAACCTCCATCACTTATTTGAAATCTTTATGGCACTTCAACATCTCGACCCCGACGCAGATGGGGACCTCACGACCTATATTGCCCAATTTAAGACTTGTTGAGGCATGGATTCAACAACAACCACCAACACTGGATTTAGCCGCTTAAAGGACTCAAAAGGAAGCTGTTGGTAATGAATTAATGATGGCTAAGGTTCCTCTTCATCTCCACGGTGTCTGGGCGCACATCCTCTCATCCCCTACCATCCTTACACTGTCTGATGTTTGCTTTATACTGCTAAAAGTGACGCCGCCACCTGCTCTTCCATTGCCTTCATCTCCAATTCTCATACATTGCGGTTCTGACCACATGCCTCCTCCCTCCCCTGCTCATGGCATCTGCTCTGGTTCCCGGGGTGTGGGCATGATGGTCGAATACACTCTAAGGGGCTAACCTCCCGCCTCCGTACTTATTGTGGTCGGGGCAACCACACTGAAGAGACACGCTTTAAGAAACATGGTTTTCCTCTGCCGTATGCATCCTCTGCTGTTGATGGATTCTCCACTTCCCGTTCCGACATTGACACCTTATGAGAGGAACTCTTACTTCTTCGCGGGCCGATCTCCCGTCCTTCTAGCTCTGCTGCTTCTGTTTCCAATGAAAGTATCTTCTTCCTCTCCCATAGTCTATCTTAGAATATGGACTCTGGTGCCACAACCACATCACTCCACAGAGGTCCTCTCACTACTTGAACTCTCCATGTCCGAAGTTCAGTACGGTGGCTAATGACGACACTACTCTTGTTACAGTTTCTGGCGATGTGTTTATATCCCTCTCTCTATTGCTTTATCTTGTTCCTGTTCCTAGATCGCACTTCAATTTGCTTTCTATTAGCTGTCTTACACACAATCATGAATGCTTAATCACTTTCTCCCCCTCTTCCTTTGTAGTACAGGATCGACAACCGCAGAATATCATCGGTAAATGACAGCTATCAAACAGGCTCCGCATCGTGGATCTCCCCGCCTCTGCCCTCTCCTCTGCCAGCTCTATTGATTGGCATTAATGTCTTAGTCATGCTCCTCTCCCGATCCTCCAAAAGGTCCTTCTGATTTTCATTTTTCTTCTTTTGATTGTGAATCATGTATCTATAGAAAACAACATCAATCTATTTTTCTTTCTCATTGTACTCGGAGCACTACTCCTTTTGATTTAGTGCATTATGCTATTTGGTGATCCTAACAAACAGCTAGTATCTCTGCTTATCAATATATTCTTACATTCATACATGATTTTCACGCATGACGTGGTTATATATGATGCACGATCACTCTGAGTTATTGCCTGTTTTTCACTCCTTTGCTGTCGAAACTCAAACACAATTTCCTCACTCCATCAAAATCCTTCGTACCGATAATGCAAGCGAATACATTGGACATGCATTTCAGGACACATGCACCACGTTGGGCATCATCAACCAAATCTCATGTGCATATAAGCCGCAACAAAATAGTGTTGCTGAGCAGAAGAACCACTATCTTCTCGAAGTGGCTCGGTCTCTTCTCTTCCAGATGCATGTCCCCACAACCTATTAGAATTTTGCTGTCTCCACTGCTTGTTATCTTATCAACTGCATGCCCTCACCCGTTCTCAACTTTGTGTTGCCCTTCACTCTCTTATTTCACGACCGATCTCCCTTTCGTCTGACTCCACAGGTCTACGGTTGCATCTGCTTCGTCCATCACCTGGGTTCTCGCATTGACGAGTTGGCACCTCGTGTCACGCTGCATGTTTGTTGGGTATTTGCGCGCCTAGGAGGGGTATGTTTGTTACTCCCCTGCCACTTTGAAGCTAATCACGCCCGCTGATGTGACTTTTCTGGAACACCAGTCTTTCCATACATCCTCCCCCCGTCAACGCCTCTTCCTGATCTCCCATGACCTCTTCTTCCTGATCTCCCAAAACTCTCCTCTACCACCTTTACTACCAACACCGTGTTCCTTAACTCCTCTTTGATGTCATGCGACATCCCCCGTCTACTACTAATGCTCCGTGGATTGCTGATTCGATCACGCCCTCCACAACACATCCTCTCTCGAACTATGTTTCCTTCTACCGTCTCTCCTCCGATGTGTGCAGGCTTGCAACCTCCTTTTCCTTTATTTCCACTCCCTCCTCTGTACAAGAAACTCTTCAACACTCCGGGTGGCGGGCGACAATAGATGAGGAAATAATTGCGCATTGGGCCAACCACACTTGGGACCGTGTTCCTTTTCTCCTAACCATTCAACGAGTAGTTGTAAGCGGGTCTTCACCGTGAAGCATCATCATGATGTAACAATTGACCGCCTTAAAGCCCATCTTGTTGCCCGCAACTTTACTCAACATGGTCTTGATTATGAGGATCTCTATTCTCCTGTTGCAAACCTCAATAATGTTCGTGTCTTAATCTCTCTTTTCGTTCATCGTCAATGGCCGCGACATCAACTCGACATAAAATGTCTTTCTTAACGAGATATTGTGGAGAATGTATATATGCAACAACCTCCTGGTTATACAACCACAGGGGGGTCCCTAGTCTGTCATGTGAAGAAATCGTTATATGGCCTCAAACAATCTCCACGTGTGTGGTTTGATAAGCTTAGTTGGGTGGTTCGTGATTTTGTCGTCACCCGTAGCTCTGCAAACTTCTCCTTGTTTTTTTCCTACGACCAACAGGCACGACGATTCTTCTAGTTTATGTTGATAATATATCCTTGTCATGGGTGATGATCTTCCCATCATTACTCAAATCAAGAAATATCTAGCATCTCATTTTCAGACTAAAGACTTGGGCCGGCTTCGCTACTTCTGGGGATTGAGGTAGCTCGACGACCTGATGGTTTTGTTTTGTCTCAGCGAAAATATTATCTCAATCTACTTCACAATACAGGCTACACCGCATGTAATCCTGTGGATACGTCTATGAATGCAAACCATCAACTCTCTGCTCATGGCTCAGACGCTAACCAACTACTTCCTAATTCGGAGTATTATCGACACCTCATTGGCAAACTCATTTATCTTACCGTCATACGACCTGGCATATCCTTTGCAGTTGGTGTGGTTAGATGCTTCATGCATGCTCCCCCAATCTCCCACCTACAAACGGTTGAGCGTATTCTTAGATATTTGAAGAATGTTTCAGGGAAAAGATTGGTTTACAAGCCCTCTACTTCGCTGTCTGTCATTGCATACTGCGACACTAATTATGCTAGGTCTCTCGATGATTGTCGGTCCACTAGGGGTTATCACACATATTTTAGTGGAAACTTAGTTACCTCACGGAGTAAGAAATAGACTGTGGTTGCTCGCTCCTCAGTAGAAGCCGAGTATCAGTCTATGGATGTTGTTGTTTCAGAACTCACATGGCTAAAAAGTCTTCTGACCGATTTAGGCATTAAACTTCCATCACCAGCTACTCTTTTTTCTAATAGCCAAGCTGCTATCCACATCACTGAGAATCTTGTGTTTCATAAACACATAAAAATCTTGAGGTTGATTGCACCTTTGTGCGGAAAAAGGTTCAACTTCGAAAATTGATTCTGCAACATGTGTCAGCGGCCAACCAAGTTCTTGATATACTCACCAATGTCTTGTCTCGCCCACTATATCGGCAGTTTCTTTCTAAGCATGGTGTCTATGACCTGTATGCTCCAACTTGCGGTGGAGTGTTGAAGAATCCTTAAGATACTTCCTCGTATTTTGCCCATATATGTATCATGGCCCATTGGGCCCATTCATCTCTTAGGATCCTTTAGTTTCATATCTTGTATTCTCCCTCCACTCTTTTCCTATATATAAGGAGTATTTTAAACAAGCTTCGGACAATAATGAGAAGATCAATTCATAACAAATAAAAAAAGAGACTTTACAAACCTGACTCCGAATAAAGGAGAAAGCTAATGATGATAAAAATGATGGTGCTCAAAGCTTCAGAGAATGGCCTGATTCATAATATATCAGATATTATAACTATTTCTATGCTATGCAATTGGAAGAATTATCCAAGTCATAGTTATGTACAAGCTGAGAGCATGGTACACTCAACAGAAAAGCTGCTGAACTGAAACTACATAATATGAATTGAGAAAAAAATGCATCCTCACTTATTAAAATAGGGAGGTTTCTGAATCCCCTTGAATTTGCACTCAGATTCAAGCATGACACGACAATCCCAGTTGGACCATGTCACCACAGCAAAGTTCTGATGCTTAATTCCCTTATCCTCCAACCATTTGTCATGCATGAGCAGAGCTTCACTAAGAGAAACACCTCTATCAACCTGGAAATGGATGTGCATAAACATTAAAAAAACATATATTATAAAACACCAAAAAAGATAAACGTTACAAGTAAAATTATTTATACACACTGTAGAAGGAGAGAAAACAGGACAAAGAAAATCACCCTTAATTGTATTATTCTCAAAAAATAGGATTGCATACACTTATTTAGAGGTAGAAAAAGGGAGAGACTCATACATATACAATGTGAGACTAAAAGAACTATACATGAGCCAATACACTTTGGCCTCCCTAATGGGCTAATTTATCTTATCTTTAACACTCCCCCGCAAGCTGGAGCGTACAAGTCATAAGCGCCAAGCTTGGATAAGAATTGATAGTACAAAGTCCGAGAGAGAGCCTTGGTGAAAATATCAGCAACTTGGCTGGATGCCGAGACGTGTTCCAATACTATCTTCTTCGATTGAACCTTTTCCTGAATGAAGTGACAGTCAACTTTGATATGTTTTGTGCGCTCATGAAACACCGGATTCTTGGCAATATGTATGACCGCTTGACTATAACAGGGCAGGATAGCAGGAGAGGAGAGTTTGTGACCTCAGATACGACTGCTGTCATTGCACGATATTCAGTCTCAGCAAATGAGCGAGCAATAACAGTCTGTTTCTTGCTACGCCAGTTAATAAGATGTCCACCGAGGTATGTGCAAAAACCAGTTGTGGAGTGTCTATCAAGAGATCCTGCATAGTCAGCATCAGAGTATGCAACAAGAGATAATGAAGTCGATGGTTTATAAACAAGTCCTTGTCCAGGAGCCTTCTTTAGATATCTGAGAATCCGCTCGACAGCCTGGAGATGAGAGGTCCGAGGAGTATGCATGAATCGGCTTACAACTCCAACAACAAATGAGATATCAGATCGTGTAACTGTGAGGTAGATTAGTTTTCCCACCAAGCGTCCATAGTACTCTGAATTGGTAAAAACAATGTCATTCCCAGAGTCATGTGCCAACAGCTTATGATTCATATCCATCAGTGTCTGTAGGTTTGCATCCATAATAGCCCGCACTTTGTAGAAGATCAATGCAACACTTCCATTGAGATAAAATCAGACCATCAGGTCGTCTTGCAACCTCAAGTCCAAAAAAATATCGCAGATTACCCAGGTCCTTTGTCTGGAAGACGGAGTTCAGATGTTGTTTGATGTTCTGGATCCCGATGGTGTTGTTTCCCGTGATCAGAATGTCATCCACATACACAAGAAGAAGAACTGTCTCTGTTGCTTGATGACGAGTAAAAAGAAAGAAATCAGCAAAGCTCTGAGTGAATCCCATCTCACGAACCACCTTACTGAACTTATCAAACCAGACACGAGGGGATTGTTTGATACCATATATAGACTTCCTGAGATGACATACACGAGACTCCCCTGTGGTCTCAAACCCAGGTGGTTGGTGCATATACACAGACTCTTGGAGATCGCCATTGAGAAAGACATTTTTTATATACATTTGATGAAGGGGCTAGTGGCGGTGCACAGCAAGAGACCCGAACAGTATTTAGTTTTTCCCCTGGAGAGAAAGTTTCGTCATAATCGAGGTCATGTTGCTGAGTGAAGCCTCTGTCCACCAGACGAGCTTTGAGACGATCAATTGTTCCATCAGGAGCATGTTTGATAGTAAAGACTCATTTGCAGCTAACACAAGACCGATCAGGAGCGAGAGGAACAAGGTCCCAAGTCCGGTTAGCCCAAAGAGTTGTCATCTCTTTGTTCATGGCCGCACGCCAGCCTGGATGTTGTAGAGCGTCCTATAAAAAGTTAGGAATGGAAATAGTGGAGAGAGAGAGGGCAAAAGTGCGAAAAGGTGGAGAGAGGCGATGGAGGGACACATAGTTTCCCATGGGATGAGCCGTAGAGGGTGGTGCTTGATCGCCAATGCGCAGAAAATCATCAGTAGAAGGGGGCTGCTGTCGGGTTGCAATCCTAGACGAGCGTCGAGTGTAGACACAGACAGGTGGAGGAGGAGGGAGAGGTGGTGAAGTTGGTACTGGAGGAGCGAAAGTTGTGGGAGGTAGAGATGTGACGGGGGCAGCCGACGAGGAATAGTGGACTGAGGTGGTAGAGTGGACTGAGGTAGTACAGTGGAGGTGTGAGAGAAAAAACTTTCATACTCAGTAAAGGTAACATCTGCGGAGACGAGTACCTTGTTGACGGTGGGAGAGTAGCAAACATACCTTTTTTGGGTACGAGAGTAGCCAACAAATATACATTTGGTGGCGCGTGCGGCAAGTTTGTCACTTGGTGGTCCGAGAGAGTGGACATAGCAAGTAAAACCAAATGTGCGAGGCGTGAGAGAGAAAGGAGACTTGGAAGGAAAGAGTAGACCGAACGGAGAGGCAAAGTTAAGCACGGAGGAGGGCATGCGATTAATGAGATAACAAACAGTAGAGACAACAAAGTTCCAATATTCGGCGGAAACCTGCATTTGAAGCATGATTGACCGAGTGACATCAAGGAGATGGCGATTCTTTCGCTCAGACACACCGTTTTGTTGAGGTGTATATGCACACGAGGTTTGATGAATTATCCCAAAGTCGGTGCATAAATTGGAGAAGCTGCGACCAGTGTAGTCACGAGCATTGTCAGTGCGAAGCGTTTGTACAGTGCGAAGCGTTGTACAGTCGTAGAAAATTGTGTACGTATTTCAACAATAAAGGCACGAAAAATAGAAGTCATCTAAGTACGATCATGAAGTAGATAAAGTCATGTGAGACGTGAATAGTCATCAATAAAGGTGACAAAGTGCTGATAACCAAAAATACTGTGAATTTTATACGGACCCCAGATATCAGAATGAACTAAAGAAAACAGAGTACTACTCCGATTACATGTAGGAGGGAAAGAAACACGATGTTGCTTGCCAAAGATACATGATTCACAAGAGAATTCCTGCAATGAGATATCAGGAAGTGTCTTCTTGAGAATCTGAAGAGAAGCATGACCAAGACGACGATGTCAATTAACGGAGGGAACAACATATAGTGACGTGGGAAGAACATCCAGGAGATAAAGCCCGTTGGACAGCCGTCCTCTACCAATGATAGTCCGTGTTCGACTATCCTGCATGACAGAAGAAGAGGGAGAAAAGATTATACAGCAATCAAGATCTTGAGCAAGTCTACTAACAGACAGTAGGTTGAAGGGAGATCTCGGAACATGCAGAACCGAGGTTAAGGAGAGAGTAGGGGTGAGTTGTTGATCAGCAGCTCCAGACACAAGAGTAGTATCGCCATTTGCCACAGTGATAAACTTGGGATACTCAGTGTGCATGTACTGAGGAGGTTTCTGAGAAGTAATGTGATGGGTGACCCCAGAATCCAGGATCCATTGAGAGCTGTAGGAGAGACAGGAGATACCTTCAGTAGAGAAGGAAGCAACCGAGGCAGAGGAACAGTTGACAACGCCTTGCAGTTGCAGTATCTGTAGGCGGAGGTCATTGAAATCTTTCTGAGCAGATGATGAAGGTCAGTGGAAGTGGGACCCCGAGGAGTAGCAGCAGTCTTAGTAGCAGTAAGATGAGGATGCAAACCATGTTTGCGATAACAGATAGTTTCAAGGTGTCCATCACGACCACAGTAGGTACACTTGAGAGTAGAGCGTCCAGCACGTCCCCGACCACGAGACGTGAAACGGCCTCCCCGAGTAGTAGAAGAACCTCGGCCAGAGGGAGCAGGAGTAAGTAGTAGGGGTTGCTGGAGCAAAGCCGAAAAGAAAGTGGTCGGAGCCTCGGTAGGTGGTGTAACTCTGAGCACCATTGAGCAAACATCAGACAGAGAGGGTGTAGTGGAAGAGGAGAGGATCTGGGCCCGGACGCTGTGAAGATGACTAGGAACACAGGCCATCATCATAGCGATCCCAACAGCCTCCTTCTGTGCTCGTTGAGTAGCAAGGTCTGCAGAGGGAGGTTGGTGTTGTATTCAGGTCTCTACCAGGGTTCTGGCCTTGGCAACAAAAGAAGTTAAGTCGCCTGTGGTTCCAGGATCCAGTGATTGAAGAGTGGAGATAATGTTGAAAAGGTGTTGTAGGCTATCCTTGCCAGAGTAAAGGGAGTGCATCTCATCCCACATTTTTTAGCCGTTTCGTAATACATTGTCATTCGGTAAGGCTTTGTGTCCATAGAGTTAAGCAACCAAGATTGGACCCAGCAGTCATCGCGAAGCCAATCATCAGAGGGGTCAGCAGGTTTGACCCGAGTAGGTGAGCGAGCAGACCCTTTGTCTGCAGAACACGACGAACAAAATGAGCCCATTCGACAAAGTTGGCCTTTCCACTGAGAGAGAGAGTGGTGATGCGAAGTTCATAACGCAACTCGGGAGGCAGGGCAGCAACACGGGTGGGCAGAGAGGAGGTAGCTGCGGTTGAGTCACTGGATGTCATGGTGAATAGAAGAAACAGGTCGGGCGGCAAGCAATGGAGGACAGGCCGGGCGGCAAGCAGAACAGACCACGAGAATGGAACAAGCGGCAGACTGGAGCAGGAGCTCGCAAAGGAGAGGAAAGGCGAGCAGCACAGATCAATCCGCAACGAACAAGGGAAGAAAGCAGGGCGCAACGAGCTAGGGAGGGAAACAAGTCGTAGCGACTTGAATTAGACCGCAGCGAGAAAGGCCAAGAGGCGAATATAGGCAGATCGCGGCGACTAAGAGCAGGTCGCGGCGACTAAGAGCAAGTCGCGGCGAGAAGAAGAAGCTCGCGGCGAAAAGAAAAAGGGAGGTCGCGGCGACTAAGAGAAGAACAGACCGCGGCGACTAAGAGCAGGTCGCGGCGACTAAGAGGAGGTCGCGGCGAGAAGAAGCATCTTGCTGCGACAAGAGAGAAGAAAGAAGAAGATGTAGGTCGCGGCGACTAAGAAGACAGTCGCGGCGAGTAGAAGAGAACCCGTGGACCCCACGAGTCAGAGAGAGGAGGCTATAAGAGGCCTGGGGAGGAAGGTGGAACCACGGATTAGAAGAAACAGGCCGCAACAGTCAAGCGGCTAGAGAGAGGAGCAGGTAGGATGAGGCAGGCCGCTGGCGAGTAGAAGGAGGCAGATAGAATCCGGAGACCACAGGAGGGGATGAGTTCCTCTGATATCATGTAGAATGAGAGAAAACAGGAGAGAGAAAATCACCTTTAATTGTATTATTCTCAAAAAATAGGATTACATACACTTATATAGAGGTAGAAAGAGGGAGAGACTCTTACATAACATGGGCCAATACACATGGGCCTCCCTAATGAGCTAATTTATCTTATCTTTAACACACACTAAAAACCTTGGAACATTACCTAACCACCACCCAAAGAGCAAAACATTACACAGTTTTGTGGAACCAGAAAAAACAATGTAACATAGCTTTGTTCTTGGGGATGTGCTCAGATATCAACATGATCAGGAATGCCAGTGACACAATATTTGTATTTTATGCAATCATTTGATCTTCGAGTGATGATGTATAATGCACACCTGTAGTCACAATATGAAGAGCTAACACAACCCAGAAAGTCAACATCAGCATGTTAGGATACTGGGCTATCCGTAGAAGAATGAAAAAACTCATTAGCCGAAGAAGCAATATCATTGATTCCATGTGGCGGTCTACGAAAGTAATCCAACGACGGAAAGTACCACTCCACAGTAGCACGTCAAGATACTCATATATCTTGACTGGACACTGCCAAGCTGGAAAGAACACTACACTAAACTTTGATGGCCCCATGGGAAATCTCTCAACGAGAGCATCCCAACAAAGCAACAATAAATAACAACATGACAATAAGACAATGGTAAAAAGCTCTAAGCAAAGGAACTCATCCAGAAAGCAAGATGTATAACAACCATGAGCTAAGAACAAATCTTGACAATACAATCGCATGTTACTCTCCAACTGATGTCATTTGGCATTGTGCCAACATGAAGTAAGGAAGACAATAAACACCACTTCCAAACAGAATCATGCAGAATCTCTGACAATCAGCAAAGCTTCAGAATCCGTCCCATATAGCTCATCTTGAGCAATTGTAAATACAAGGGACAGAAGACAATAAAGGAAGAAAAAGTAAACAAATTGATCCCTCAAATTCACAGAACACACTTGAGCTCAAGAACCGGAAGATCTTAAAAATACATCTTTTGAGAGTACATTGTTTTCTTTCCTTGCCTATCCCTTTTTCTCTGTAATCATGTAGTTGGAACATAAGAGGATCAATGCAAAAGAAGGAATTCCAATATACTATTCTCATTTTTCTACATTTTTTCTACTATCAGGTTCTCTTCTGCGATTATCTTTTAATCTTGGTAAAGTTCGGGTAGTCTTCCACAAACATACTCATGAAGAACATGCCAGAAGATTCATCAAAATACGGGGGCCACAAAGGGCACGTCACCATTTTGTGAGTTCCTCCACATGGAGAAGTGCATCCGATCACTCACGTAACCTAACGAACGAGTTGTCCCTCACACCTACTGCATGAATATTATGGGAGATGTCCAAAGAATCTGACTCTGGAGACGAGACTTCTGTCCTGACACTGGATCTACAGGTGCGTATTTCCTAGTGCCTAAGGTTCAAAAAGTCTATGAATGCTCATCAGATCAAGTATTTGTATATGAACTCTCTATTGATCTTGGACGTAGCTTACCTGGACGACAAGTTGTGTCAAGGACTTATACTTTATCTCATGGATCCCAAGAGAACATATTCCTCCAAGATTCAAGAAGTTGGTTCTCCATAGTTTCCAAGGTATGCCAGACACCGCAAATCTTGTTGCTCATTTCAAGTCAAACATGCCTTCAGGTAATCTCCCTCAAGAACATCTTCCTCCAAAATTTAAGATGTCCGACCTCCAACCAAGTTGTCACTTGTTACCCTGAGCATTTAGCATTGATGCAAGATTTCAGCCCTGAAACCGAATCAATCAGTGCTTGTTCCCAAGTGCACAAGGTTTGAAGAGCTTAAGATTGCTCATTGACTCGAGTACTCATATGTGATCTCTTTACTGAGGCCAGACCCAAGTTACCCACACACAAGCTTGTGGTGATCAACCAACATGGCGTTTCTGGGAAAACGGCATGAATATGATCTTCTTCAATATATTGTTTTATGATATATCCACCAATGTACTGAGCCCAATATAATGTGATCGATAATTATTATTATTTTAAATCAAGCCATTTGTGCTAAACTTCTAAACCATGCTTTTCTCGTTTCGTTGTTCTGAAATTTTGGGTGACCTAGCTCTCGAGTCTATAATTTTCTCATTCCCTCTAGCTTTCTTCTAAGTGCCCACGGACGTCAATACAGCTCGCATTTTCAGAATTTGTACTGGGGGTTCTCTTCTTTTCCCTCATCGACGATCTCTTCTGGTACTCTCCAACTCTCACTATGATTCCATCAATGGTTTTGTCCCTCTGGGTTTTTGTGGATTTTGCGATTTTGCTGGAATTTGCACTTAGGCTTATCAGGTTCTGAGCCCATGACCTGGATTTCGTTGTTAGACTTCCATTGCATGTGGCCATTACTCTTTGTTAATTTTGGCCCTAGGTTGCCAATGACTGTTGGACTCTCTGTTATTTACCTCTGCTACTCTCAATCGATTTTTACCTCCGTTGCTCTCCATGTTTTGTTGTGCCTGATGTTAGAATTGCATTGCCTATTTGCATGTGGTTCTGTACTATTGCTACTGTTACTCTGTTATTAATATTAATCTGTCTCTTCCCTTTACAATACGTTTGCTGGTTTTTGCAGTGTCTAGTGCTCTCTAACTCTCACTCTACTCTGTCAATTTTTTTTACATTGCCAGTGGGTTGTGGTTGTTAATCTCTGCCAATTTGTTCATAGGAGGCCGTGATTTCTGTCAATTTTTGCCTTTGTTATTGTTACTCTAAGTTACTCTTTGACGATTTGTTGTCTCTGTTACTTTCTAGTTACTCCAGTGCCCTGGGTGTCTTGTGGCTTTTGTTACTGTTATTATGCAGTTATTGTTAGTCTTTTATTCTGCCTCACTTTACTCCATCTTCATTTATTTTTGCATTGCCCGTGGGCAATGGCTATTACTTTCTGCCGATTTTGATCCCTAGGTGGCCTGTGATTGTTGGGCAATCTGCTATTTACCTAAGTAGCTTTGTAACTCGTTGTGCTTGTAGTGCTTCTTGTAATTTTTGACACAAGGAGGCTGAACCGCTGAATTACATTGCCTCTGTTACTCTGTCAATTTAACTCGATTCACCTCATGATTAGCCTGAAGCTTTCTACTTACGTTGTTAATACTTAATGAGTAAATTAATATATCTAAATCTCATGTGCATGTTTACTTTTATCGTTATATCATTATTATCATAAAATATCTCTGCTAGATTGGCGCATTTCGAAGATAAATAAATGTTAAATTATTGACATATAAATTTACAGATTATAAAAATGATAATATATATAATTATTTATATAAATTATTGAATAATGAAATCAAATATTTGAAAAATCGCCAATATATCCCCAACATATGAAAAACCGCCAATATATCCCCAACATATGAAAAACGACATGCTCCAAAAGATTGGGCACCTCGACCTACGAATAGGCTGCAATATCGACATGAGTCTTGTCGAGAAGATAGAAATATGCCACTAACTCATAAGTTCATCTAGCGAGAGGTAATGCTCTGCCAAGGGCAATTCACCGGTCACACAGACATTGCATATCTTAGTGGATGAGACTGTCATATTAAGTCCAGTGAGCGGGCAATTTGGGAACTTAATGTTTGCATTTGAGCCTGGATATCGGGGGGGGGGGGGGGGGGGGGGCGTGTGACGCACACATTTTCTGGTATGCAATAGTAATTAATGCCTGAATTAAATAATAAAGAATATGATGATGTGTAACGAATTCAATTTAATACAGGTAACGTCCCCGATGATGAAAAGAGAGTTAAGCAGTATTGACTCGGCGTCGCCATGAGCTGTGATTCGGCATCAACATGAGCTGTGAATCGGCGTCGTGTGAGTTATGACTATAAAACTGTTATGCTATATGTTGTGGGCTACTTAATATCTTTGTATATTACATTTGGCTGTTATGGATGTGGACGACGCATAATATTGTTGTATGATCGCATGCCTTGGTTATTTCTATATATATGTTGTATTTCAAGCGTATGGCTGACAGGTGGTTTTGTTTAATGGTGGTAAAATTGCAAGACTTGTTTTTTTTTTGTTATGTGGGCTGGCTGGTTCATAGCTGGCTAAGGGGTTTGGGCTGGGTTAGCCGGTTAGGGTTGGCTCATTTGTACTGAACCGGCTTCAGCGGTGGCTTTTGTCTTGCTCTTACGGGATAAATCCTGATTTCCTGTTCCTGTTCTGCATTTGCGCTCTTTTCTCGGCTGATTGACGAAACCGATAGCTAGGGTTTTGTGGATTTCTTCTTCCCGTCGCCTGGTATGGGGAAATCGTATACTCCTTTCTTTTCTTCTACTTGTACGAGCCCTAAATGACTCTTTTGCAGCTGATTTTGGGGATTTTGAACTTTGTTGGCTTTGGTGTGAGAAATTTCGAGTTCTTTTTAACCATGTACTTGATCCCTTTCATGCTTTTCTTTTATTAGAGGCTGGATTTGTGTGTTGGGTGTGCTGAGAGTTGTACTCTCCTTGTTGGCCGGCTGGTTTAGTTGATTTTGTTGTGTCTATATTATCTGGACTGTTGGTCGGCTGGTTTAGTTGATTTTGTTGTGTCTAGATTATCTGGCCTGTTGGCCGGCTGGTTTCATTGGTGGCTGCTGTTTTTGGACTGTTTAGCCTGTTTGGACGGCTGGTTTCATTGGTGGCTGCAGTTTTTGGACTGTTTGGCCTGTTGGCCGGCTGGTTTGGTGTTAGTATGGGCTGTTTGGTTTACCATTTTGGTTATGCTATAGTTTATTTGCTGTGTGGGATGCAACCTCATGGAATAAAATGTTGTTGCTTTATATATATATATACAGATATTGCGAAGGATGTCATCTCCAAGTAGACGCGGCGTCTATTCGAGACGGGGCAAGGAAAAGGAACGAACCACGGTGAGAATTTCTCTTTTTAATGTATGTTTTACCTAAAACATTTCACTGTTATACTGAAATACCATATGTTGTTTGCTGTGAATGGCCTCATATAGAGGCAATCAAGCAAGAAAAATTTTGAGGGGACTGATTAAAATAAAGAACTCATCATAAACTCATCATAAACAAAAATATGTGTCGACACATGGAACTGTTAAGGGTAAGGTAAAATGAATAAAACTGATATTATGTATTGAATTACCAAACCAGTCGAGCCGAAAGGCATAAACGCGTGTTGTACGTACTGGTTTGGAGACTGATGACCCGAAAGGGGTCGGGCCCAAAGACTGAAAAACGGAATACTGAGACTGATACAGAATTCATTGAACTACCCTTAATAGTGTCTATATGAAAAGAAATAAAAGAAAAAAGAATATTGTCGTATAGCTTACACTGTAGCAGATGTTTATTGTTTACTGTTTATGATTTCTTATAGCCTAAGCCTATACTGAAACAATACTGTTAGTTACTTATATTGATTTGACTGCAAGACGAATTACAGAACATGTTCTAAATTGTTTCATTAATGAAATGAACTGTTATGTATTGACTTATTTAATTGCAACAGTACTTATTTCTTATCTTGTTTATACCACTGTACAGCAGATTAAAAAGGTAAATTTTCACTTAGTCTTTATACAAGACTAACAGTTGTATTCTCTATATTTTTTAGGAACCGGAAAGACAGCGACCGGTCGTCATTAGAGCTCAGGTAGGACTTTACTGAATTATTTCTTTTCTGTCTTTGCTCTAGAATGTTATACATGTTTATGATATGTACTCGTTATGAAATGCTTATGTATATTTCCGATGTACCTGATTATATATACAAATATTAATATTGTTAATTGTGACGGACAATCGGGTCGTTACAAGCAGCATGGATTATTATTAAGCAAGGTTTTAATCAATTCTCTTCTCTCTCTCCTCAGTTTTTTCTATCTCACGATCTCCTCTCCCAACCCACTTCCATAACCTCACGTTCGCTCAAGAGCCAACGCCAACACCCGCCATTCTCGAGTCACCCTCCATCGGATGACTACGCCCCTGCCAGTCATCCTCTGTAGCCAGTATAGGCTCCCGGGGGTAAGAAGGGGAACTCCAACGTCCTCCAGGATTTCTACAAGGCCCGACCGCGAACTAGATCCCAAACGGGGGTCCTTATCAACTCAGTATCATAGCGAGGTTCCTTCCCCCATCGGACTTCTTCCCTTCCTTGTTGTTTACGAGTCACCTACCTGCCCAAGACCTTCCCGCGCACATGTTCGCTCGGTGTGCCCATATGTCAGGAGTATCGACTGCCGGTGTTTCTCCACCCATCCAGCCGCAACCAATTTTAACTACCACGATCCACAACGCCGACTTCTTGCCCACCCCGCACAGGATCCTCTCCATCTAGCAACCACTTCCATAGACAGAGACAGACTTACCTTGCCAAATTTCCTGGAATCGTTTCAGAAAATGATGCGGCCCAAAACAATGTCGTCCTCGAGGCCATCAATTCCCGCCTAGTTTCCCCCTTGCCGCCTCGAGGCCATCAATTCCCGCCTAGATGCCCCCTTGCCGCCTCGAGGTCATTAATTCCCGCCTAGATGCCCCCTTGCCGCCGCAACGGGCTGCTTTGGGCACCTCCGCGATGGATCAGCCGTCCAACGCCGACTGGAGTTCACTCACCCTCGTTCTAACTGGAGCCGTACAACCTAAGTTTTGTAAAGGGAACTGATCTAAATCTGCATCCCCTGCATCCATTAGTTGAAGATTAGCTTCAGCTGCACTTCGTAAAATTTGAGCTCCAGTTCCAATAGCTCTCTCTACAGCTTCTCATGTGAGATTATCATTATCAAAAATTAGAGCATCATCTGGTTTGTTCATCATCCACTCACTACTCCATCTAGCTCATCAAGCACTAAAATGTTGTAATTTATTCCTTTTTCATGTTTTCTTGAAATCGTGCTTGTAGACGACGATTATATTGGATGTATACAAGATCACTAAGTATTTGATGCTTCAATTTATTTTTTTTCTTTTTGTGAATCTGAATCAAGATAATTGCAAACTTATTAGTAAATATAAAAATATTAAATTTTATGCTGAATATTTGTATATTTACAAACTTAAAAATACTCCAGTTGCGCTCACAATTAGAAGAAGAACAACATAAGCCAAGTATGCGCAATGCTACCTTTGTAACGTAAACATTCGGTACTTCATGTGCATATAAATAATTTAAGACATATAAATTATTTAACATATAAATAATTTAATAAAAAATAAAAACTTAATCAATACTTGGATTTAAGTTGCTTCGTTGCCTAATAGTCATAAATTTTCCAAAACTATTTTGAGATGTTTTGTAGTTAGTATCTTGCTCTGCAATCTTGTCTTGTAATTTTTGAGCAACCACTAATCTTGCAATAACATCATTAAAAACATCTTGAAATTTTTAGGCATCATCATTATGTTTTTCCTCGTATTCAAAATATATGCTTGGATTTAGAAACAAAACCGCATATATAATTTCTGCTATATTTGATTTGTCCACCTATTTTCAACAATCTCAATAATATTTTTAAATAATCTTTCTTTGTTATCAAAATGTTCTTAAATCTTCTGTTTAGCTTCTTCCATTGACACATATACTTCAGACATAGCTGACCTTTCATCTCCATCTACTAATCACAAAACGACAATCAGTGGTTTTCCTCATTTTAGGCAATCTCTTAATCCATTCCAAAAAACGGTCGAAAGTATTGTTTCAAAAACTTATTTTCCGGCTTCAGTTTTTGCCAAATTAGCGGCATTCCACAAATGGGACACAGAGAATAATTTCAGCTTCTTCTCATGGTTAAACACAATTTGTAGAGTAACGAATGTTGTGGTAAATCTAGTCACAGAAAGCCTCACTAGATCACCACCTATAGCAGTTCTTACTGCATCAAGTAAACGAGTATCTGTAGATGAAATTTATAATCCTTGACTTTCTTATCATCATTTTGTTCTGTTGTAGCTTGCATATATCCTCTAGTATGAGATCAATGAAATGAGCTGCACAAGGAATCCAGAATAATGTGGTTCTTTTCTTCATTAAAATTTTACCATCTGGCTTGTAATTGGAAGTATTGTCAGTTACCACCTGCATACAACATAATTTTGTATATATCGAAAGTTGTAGACTATTAAACTTGAAATATGAAAATTAGTCAAACCAAAAAATTTACCTGAACAACGCACTATGCTCTTATCTCTCTAATCTTACTATCAAGCAACTCTGATAATATTATAGCATCTTGAATATGACTGGATGTATCTACGGAACCCATAAAATAGGATCCTTTTGGACAATTGACGAGAAAATTGATCAAATGTCTACCTCTCATGTCTGTCCAACCATCTGACATAAGAGTGCAACTATATCTGCTTTAGTAAGCTTGATAGTTTGTTTTCATCTTCTTAACTTTATCTTTTGTATTCAATAACAATGAGACTCTTAAATCATGATAACTATGACCTTTATAACCAGTCTCATACTGTCGAACTGCTTCAAGCATGACTTCAAAACTTCGTGCATATGCAACATTGAATGGAATTTCACATTCATATAACCAATCAATAACATAACTATCAACTCTCTTTTTTTTTCAGGTGATCTAAAACATCTCTTGATTGTAGTTTGTGCAGCACATTTAGCACGTCTATCATCAACTATATCTTCAGGAACACACCTCACATGAGCATTCATAGAGCCCATTTTTTGTGGCAAGTGGATTACTTTTCTCTTTTTGGCACTTGTCCCAGAACTTGAGACAAATGACGATTTAGCTGTAGATAATATCGGGGATACATTATGTAATCATGTTGGCTCTATTTCTTATTCATTCTCATTATCGTCATCATCATCAGCAGTCAGATGCACAGTCTTTTTTTTTATCATTTAAAGTTGAGTATATCTCAGCTGCTATTTCAGAAGTAGTCTTAAAACACTTTGATACATCTTCATACCCGTCACATAAGTGTTGCTTCAATCTTTTGATACCACATTTTATCAATCTATCACACAAATTACATTTAACTGTATTTTTATCTTTTAGGTCGGGTCAATGTTCATACTGCAAACTAGGATCCTTTGACTTTGCTTTCTTTTAGGATCTGTTTTTGGATCAAGATCATTGCTATTAATGGATGGAGCAAGACTATTGCTATTTTTGTCTTCCATCTTTCACAAACAAGACCTACAGAATGCAACGTTAGGCCGGGACAATGAAATAACCGGTTATCCTTAAGCTAAAAAAATCATCACAAAAAACAATTTAAAGAACTATAAAATGAACTGCAGTTTGCAATTGCAACACTTGTACCAATTCCAGCACTAAACATGCGTAGAAGTTTTTCAATTAGATTCTTCATACTACTCATCTCGGCTTGATGCGCTTGTTGTTGTTGTCTTATATAGGCTTGGTGTTCTTGTTGTTGCTGGCTTATATAAGTTTGTTGCTCTTGTTGTTGTTGCTTTATATAAGCTTGCTGCTCTTGTTGTTGTTGGTTCCATAATTCTTGTTGCTGACTCAATTTTTCTTGGACAATAGTTTCGACATCTTCAATACGAGCTACTGATTTTTCTCACTCCGCCTATAATTTTTGAAAAAACTTTTAATGATGGAAAACTTGCCACCAGCTCTAAATCTACCCGGATGTTCATGGCCTAAAACAGACGCAAAAATGTCATCTCTTCCCTGTGACACTGTTTCAACACTATAAGACTCTTGGCTCAACAACTCATTCTAAGCAAAAGTAAAAAATATTAATGCAAAATTACAGATAAGAAATTATACTTCGCATGCAATATTACTATTGATAATTTACAAATGATGAAATGATACATTTACACTTACAATTTTAGATGTCAACTCACCTGCATCTTTATTAATATATTTACTAGTCTTTCTTTTATGACCGGCTTTCCATAACCCCGCACGTGAAATTGGTGCAGCCGCACCTTGTTCAACCTTGACAATAAATGAAAATAAATTATCATTTAAATTATTGAGAAAACCAATTTTTAAAATAAAAAATATGAGAGAGAAGTAGAGAACTAATACCATTCTTTTTTCGAATCCAGAATAACTAATTCTGGAGGTAGTATGAAAAATATTTTGTGTTTTTGCTTTCTCTGTATTAACCTTACTTTTCTCCTACACAAATAAATATTTGTTAATACTTAAATTGCTTATAAGTTATAAAGTTAAAGAATGATATAAAACATTGAATTTAATAAGAACACATGACCATATATTCCGGAGTTTTGCGATGGTCAACAAAAAATCTTCAGTATTTAGCAGTAATAAAGTTATACTTGACAGGAATATTGTATCGATGCTCTAAATCAACATCTTTTACATAAGTGATAAAAGTTTTGATTTTCAAGACCTCCAACTTTCACTCATGTTTTGCATTAATACATTGTGAAAACCATCAATATTATCAAAATAAATCTGAAAATAATAGACAATATCAATTAAAAATTAACTAAAACATCACAGTTATGTAATCACTGATAACAAAGTTGCGTGCATTTAATTATGTACATATTTGATCTTTAAGTTGTTTATCAACTATCTTCCATGCAACATATATAATTGACATATAACACATCACAAGAGAGCCCATAAAACTCATCAATTTATTTGTTTCAGGTCCGGGAATAATGCGATCATCATCACTCACATAAATAATAAGTTTCCTCCTCTCTAGCCTAAGCTTATTCAATTCATTCATTTTAGAGAAGTCCCTTGTTGACTTTGACGAAAATCATTTATCAGTTCTTTTCATGTAATAAGAAAACCCTAAAAAAACTCTAAACCATCTAAAAACCCTAAACAAAATTCATAAAAAACCTCAATGATATTGAGGTACTATCGCACAATCACATATAAATATATATGTTACTATGTTAGTGCTAAATATTAATATAGAACTATAGAGTCAGGTGGTTTAGACATGTACAATAAGAGTTAAAATACAACAATTAGGCTAATATATAGAGTCAGTGTATTTTTTAGACTATCAAATACAAAAATACACATTTTGTTGTTTATATACATTTAGCATAGCCAAAACATAAGATTGGAAGATTCAGTGGGTGTTTGTCAGACTGCTACACAATGTTTACAATACTACTAATAATAAAGACATTACCAAAGAGCTCAAAACTAAAAATGGTCTTAAGAAATAATATACCTAAGTGGGAATAAGAGATATGTCGAAGAAGAATCGTCAAATTGAAACAAAAGAGAGCAGAAACTTTCACAAAATCGTCTTTAGGGTTTTTCGCACAGAGTAGCGGCTGTAAGAACCAAAAAGTCAAGGTAAAAACTAGAATTTACGGCTCACAGTTTAAAATATATAGTATAGACAACAGTTTTCACAACAACCACTGTCTATTCTAGGGTTCAGGGTAAAATAGACAATGGTTTATATATAAATCGTTGTCTATTTTAGAGTTCATGGTAGAATAGACATGATTTATATATAAACCGTTGTCTATTCTGAGGTTCTAAAATAGACAGCGGTTTATATATAAACCGCTGTTTATTTTTGGGTCAAAGTAGAATAGACAGCGGTTTATATATAAATCACTGTCTATTTAAGATTCAGGTTAGAATAGACAGCGGTTGTAAATAAACTGCTGTCTATTCTTGGGTTCAGAGGAATAGACAGTGATGTCTATTCTAGGGTTCAGATTAGAATAGACAGCGGTTGTAAACAAACCGCTGTCTATTCTAAGGTTTGGGGGAATGGACAGCGGTTTTTATATAAACCGCTGTCTATTCCCATATTTTTTTAAAAAAAATAAAGCGTCCAACGCCTTGTTTATAATTGGGCGTCTGGACGCCTAAGCGTCGCCTAGGAGATGGCTAGGCGATGCCATGACAAGAATGACGGCGGCCTGCCCTTTTATGCTTTAAATAATTCAGGCAAGCGGCATTCGGCTCAACTTTCAACAAGCAGCATAAGAACACTTTATTTGGGGCTAACCCTGAAGGAATGTCTCAACTCTCGTTATCCCCAACTAAAGCTCAGTCTAACAATCAACTGCTCGTCAGAGTAGGACCCGTGCTTAAAATGTTAAAACAGTAAATTGCAGTAAATAAAAGTGCGGTAATAAAAGATGCTGAAAATATAAGCTGCATAATTGAAATGTTGAATTGAAATATCACGAGTATGAAACTGGAATGTACTAAACAGAAAGAACTGAAAGTAAGTACTGAAAGTACATGAACCAGTACGAGATTGGATTAGTGATTAAAAGAAATGAACTGAATTGAAAGAAATAAGCATAACCAGTACGAGACTTGAGTACTGGAAAGAAAGTACTGAACTAGAATAAATAAAGGAACTGGACCAGTACGAGACTAAATTAGTACTTAAAATAAATGAACTGAACTGAAAGAAATAAGCAGGATCAGTACGAGACTGGAGTACTGGAAGAAAGTACTGAACTGAAATAAATAAAAGAACTGGACCAGTGCAAAACTGGAATAAATAAATAAAGAAAATGGTTAGTAATTCAATCACTTCATTCAGGATGCTTCAGTTCCATCTTTGTTCATAGAAGTCAAGTTCAGTTCCATCTCCGTTTATAGGAGGGAAGTTCAGTTTCATCTCCGTTCATATGAGACGAGTTCAGTTCTATCTCCGTTCACATGAGGCAAGTTCAGTTCCATCTCCGTTTATAAGAGGCAAGTTCAGTTCCATTTCTGTTTTTAACAAGCTTCTTTTGAGTTTCACTCATTATTAGGATCCGATATTAGTTCAGTTGCGTATTTCAATCACGGCTTATTCGGAACGAGGAAGCTCATTATGAGTTACACTTTTATTATTCATTCGAGAATAATTACCAACTAATTTGCTCGCGTCGGATCAAATCTGAGCATCTTATTAGAGAGCACGTTTTTTCTTGAATTTCAACATCGAAAATCATTTTCAACACATAAGGGAAATTCTTCACCCGAAACGAGGTTGGACATTACATCTTTCAAGTTTACCCGAAATATCTGAGTTGTTTTAAAAATGAGACGCTCGCTGGATTTGCAAAAAATCTCGAAACACTTAGAACTTGAAATCTTGCCTCGATAACTCTCGTCGATTATTTATTTGAACTCAATATTCAAATGAAAGCACGATCGCACACGCTGTTTTCTTTTTTCGAAGGATTTAAACTCATCGTTTTTAAAGCGCGACCTTAGGCTCCGAGAATTTGTAAAATCTTCAATTTTCATCCCAAGGTTTTCAAATTTTTACACAACATTAAAAATGGCCTAAAACGAGCCTAAAAATTTTCCGAACATTTTTGGACTTATAAATTGGCCAAATAAATCTTATTTAAGCTTTTAGAGGCACTAAATTATTTTATAAAAATTTCCTAAAATTTGAGTAGACTGCCCACATTAATGGGAACAATTTCATATTCAAACTTTTCTTCGAGAAGCCTAGATTTTCCTCAGAAAAATCCTCAAGTTTCTGTTATTATTTTGGTCTGCAAATAGACAATCCAGACTTAATCTTGTGGTTAAGATCGAGCCGAACATGCATTTTTAACTTTTTGTACCCACAGCGGATCGTGCTCGGATTTGTTGTGGGGTCCTGAAAAAACGGAGCGAGCGCGTAATTTAACGCAACAGCTGTCGTCAGATCTTCATCTCCAGATTGAACGACATCGGTAACTCGTCGGCGGTGCAGAAGTCAACACTTCTTCCACCGCCAGCCGGCGACTGAGAGGTGTTGGAGCACTAGAACGGTCAAAACAGTCATATTCGTCATCTGACTTCGTATTGCAACGCAACAAGTTCCAATACGCTCGTATCGACTATACAAAGCATAGGAACTGACAGAACTCAGATCAGAGTTCTCTAGCTTCATATCCTCGTCTAGGGTTACCTCATACCTTATTATGGGTCACAGGTAGAGGTTCGGGTCACTTTTATTGGGCACACTAGGGTTCTAGTGACCCAATAAAAGTCGGGATGTTACATAACGTGTTGCTCAGAAGTATCGAGGAGAAATTCCCGACTTCTATGCGCGCTACATTCGGTTGGAATGGGCATTTGTGAACCTTTGCTTAATTGAAAAAATTGTGATTGATGAAAATGTTTGAGAAAAAAAATGGTGAAAAAAAGTGAAATGAGAAAAAGCTTAATTGAAAATCTATGTATGATGTTTTATGTTGGGAGTAGGCAGTGCACACACCTATGTAGTCGAGTCTATATCTGGGGGTGTGGTGAACCCGCGTGTATATTGTAGCGTTGGATAGTTTCTTGTTGTGCTAGCCCATTTGGGTTAGGCGCGTAGCCATCGTGTTTATCATTATATACCTCACCTAAACTCAAGCCCCATCTTAAACCTAAAGTTCTACAGATTTGCGCGCTTGAGTCAAACTAGTGTCGTGGAGAGTGTAAGCAGGCGAGCATATGACCATCGACATTGATGGATTTCTTTGAAGGTTATCCCGAGACTCGATCTTTAGCAATGCTCAACTCATCGTTCAGTCTACTTTCGTCCTACGTGTGACCGGATGATTCACCGTGATTCAAATTTTGAGTAGAAATAATATACTTATACGCTCCTAGAAATTATAAATCACTATGTATAGCTAAAAATTTCTTCCACAGCTTCTATGTGCGCGTGAGTATGCAACTTCACATGGTACTTCATTCTTGCAACAGCTTTGCCAGCTAATTCTTTTATTTCCGCTGAGAGATGATTTGCTCGGGACGAGCAAATGGTTAAGTCTGGGGGTGTGATGAGTCCAATATTTGTAGTGCTTTTCGGACTCATCTAGGCTAGTTTTCACGCACGTGCACTACACTTTAGGCTCATTATTGCTCATATTTCATTTAATCTGTGTTCGTACGCAAATTACACTTTTTTGGCTCGTTGTGGTGTGCAATTGCACACTTCTTCGCTGGGGGTAAGCACTTGGTGCTCTCCATCGTTTTCCTTTGTTTTTTTGGTTTTCTGTGAGTGCTGGAGGTCTGTGCCCCGACTGTGTTTTTTGTGTGCAGGTGGGCAGGTCCCCATTCTACTCCAGTTCTTTCCTGTAGGAATCGCACGACCGTGCATTTTTCTTCACGCACGATCGGCGCGATCGTTCAATGCCTACAGTTTCGTTTTCTGGTGCTCTGCCTCGGGCCATGCAATTTGCTCGTGCACGAGCTGTTTTGCCCGTGCGTAACCAAATCGCATGACCACTTTTTTATCTAAAATTTTATGAAATTATTGTCCGTGCGTTTTCTTCACGCATGGTTGGATTCAACTGTGCGCGAAGGAAAACGCATGATCTGCTTCTTTGTCTGGGATTTCAGCATTCTGTCCCCGCACGTGCGTTTTGTTCTCGCACGGGATGTTTTGCCCGTGCGTGTTCAAAATCGCATGGTTGACTCTTCTTCTAGGTTGGGTGATTCTGCATTGTAATAATCGCACGATGAACGCACGGTCGTGCGTTCGATTGTGCGTTCCTTATTTTCTGACTGGGTATTATTTAAGTCGCAGGTTTCGCTCTATTTGGGATCAATTTTCATTTTTCCACCGGGGGAGCTCCTGTTTCGCGTCAGCCCGCCGCTCCACCACCGCCCATCATCCTGAGGTGCTCCTACCACATTTTCCTTGCAAATCTCAAGCTAAAGTTTCGGCCCCATCTATCATCCGCAAGGGTCCAAGCCTTGTTTCGTGGGATTTCTCGCTGCACTCGGAGAGTTCTCCGGTGAAGAATGTGACTGAAGACTATTGAGGAAGAAGACGGGTAACGTGGAAGGAGGTGACAGCTCTTCTGGACCCCAGACGACAGTCGAAGCCCGAGCTCGGAGGAGGATTGACAACCCTCAACTCCGACCGTGAACCTTTGATGAGTCTTCGTGCATAGGTTGTATTTTTCCTTCCTCTTCGTTTGTAGTAAACTTCTGTCTATTTGAGTGTTTTGTGGATGGTTGTATAAAACCCTAACTTCGTTAATGTTATATTACATGTCTATGCGTTTGCTCTATGGTTTATGCGTGTGAGGAGTGCCTCCATTCCATTTCATTGCCCCTGCCATCGTGTGTGTGTCGCTCTAGCAATTGCTAGTAGTGCGTGTTGCAAAGAGGTGCTCTCGACCCTCACCGAGTTCATTCCATTTCGCAAGCTCGCCCAACTGGGCATTCACCCTAGCGAGGCGGTAAAGGCGACCCACGCATTTAATTTAGTTGTTCTCGTTCGAATCACTCTTCAAAACCAAGCCCTTGTTTTCTTCAACCCGTTATAATTAATTTTCTAAACAATTGATTCACACACTCACTCTGTGTTCCTCAAGAGATCGATACTTGGGGAGTTATTTTCATTTTATATTACTTGAGCGACCGGTGCACTTGCCGAATGCGCATCAGGTAGCACCATACAGATCCAGACTGTCAGCCTCCGTCTTCGTCAGCGAAGGAGTGTCATGTGAGCTCGGGGCTTCGAGCCAACGGTTGTGGAATTTTGTTCACTACATCATCTTATGCTCTATTGGGTATCAATAACAATGTTGGAAAGATCATCACCATTCGTTCCAAATAGTTTAGTTACTCTTAGACAGTGTTGTAGATATCGGTCAACATGTCCGACATGTCGGCCGACATAAAGGTTTTGGATGCAAACCGCAACGAAACCGATTTGTTTGACAAAAATATCGTTTTGTAAAAAAGCGACGATATATCCCGATATATCGATATATCTCTAACCCGATATTTCGGTTATTATATTTAATATATAAAAAAACAAAGTTCACGGAACTCATATTTTTCTACTTCACGAGTCCATTTCACGCATTCGACATTTCTCGCTCTACCCTAAATTTTACGGGAGAGTCGCTCTGGCGGAGTGGTCGACACTCGACAGCTCCTCCGGTGACGAGGCAACGGATCAACATCGCAGGCGAGGAGTAGACGACGACGCCGGGCTTTCTACGAATTGGCATCGCAGGCGAGGACGCGTGGAGTCGATGCCGGGCTTTAGGTTTTCTGCTACTTCACTCCACTGTAAGCCCCCTTCTTCTTTCTTCTTCTTTCTTCTTGTTTCTGCGACAATTGAAAGTTTTATTTGGAGTTATTATATTGATCAAGTCATAAGATCTAAAAATTTTATTAAACTTGTGTTACTGTAAGATTCTTACTTATGCTATAGTTATGTTTCTTTTTTGCAATAACTAAGTTTATAACTTTCCTTGTGTAAATCTGCAGTGATTTTTGTTTCTCCTGTGCTAAGAAAAACTCTCCTTCAACTTTACATAATTACATGAGCTTCTCCTTTATCTTTCAAAATTATTTCAAAAAAAATGTTATAAATACTTATTTGTCTATACATTGCTATAGTTATTTGTTTGTACATTTTTACTTATTTGCAAAAAATATGTTTATAAATACTGTAATCTTTATTTAAATATTAAAATCCGATATTGTAAAATATCCCCGATATATCCCCCGCAATCCAACATACGACATTTCAAACCCAAACCGACATGAACCCGACATCCGACATCTACAACCATGCTCTTAGATAACCCTTGGCCAAGTTCATACAATAAATATGTTATTTTATTCAATATATTGCATGCGAAGAGAGAACTGAGGATGTAAGAGAGAATGGTGAAAACATCGCTCTAACTTGGAATCATTGAAATTCATCTACAACCTACAGGGACGATTTTGATAAATCCCAATATCAGGAACATACGGAACTATCAACCTCAGCTTTACTCAAACAAAATACACCTCCGTAATTACCGAATTGAGTCATAGAGGGGCTACTTTATCGGTTGGCATGCTAACATTTGCTTCGTAGATCAGTGTGAAGGCCTAGGTACCAAGTTTAAGAACTATCCAACTTGAAGAACTCTAATAATATTAGGATCAACTTTAAAAAAATCTGAAAGCTAAATTCTTTGACTTGTGATGGTATCTCGCAGCTAGCTTAACCTCATGACTAATTAGTATCAGCAACTCCAATAATCTCAATCATGAAAAAATGTAGTAAGAAATACAAGGCTCTAAAAAGGCACTCCATGAATAAACAAAATTTCCCCTTATGTTTGTAGAAGAAATTATGAGTAATAGCTTAAATGGAACCGAAAAATGCTATTGAAAAGCTTATGTCCAATAATATTAGTCTCTAAAAAAAGATGTATTAAGAGCAAATATAAATAATATCCATCCTTAAAGAACAATGTGATTGTTACTTATAATATAACAGAAAGAATTGTAGGGTGCCATTACCTGAATTTGTTGGATGCCTGTGAGCTCCTTGCAGAAATCAGTCAGGAGTTGATGATATGCAGGCCTAACATATGTTTGGAAGCAAGCTTCTAGCTGTCCAGTAAAACTATTAACAAGAACGGATGGAAATTCAATGATCTCTTGTGGATGTGGATTCTTGTCCTTGTCACAGGTTGCTTCGAAGTCAATAACCACAAAATATTGAAACTCCTGAAGCTGAAGTTCAGGTGGAAAATCTTGAGGAACGAACTTGTATGGCATATAGTGAATTCTGTGTTCGGTAGGGAAAAAATCCTCTTTGTTCATTGGGTGGTAATGATTGTCAAAGACCTTCATATGCCGATGTGGCATCTGGATATCAGGATAGAAGATTGGCCACGTCAAAACTTCTTGCTGGTAAATCACTCCACGGTCTTGATGCATGGGTCCAGCAGCCTTCCTGTTAACTAAGTCATCTGAATCGGAAAAATAAGCTGGAAGAACATTAATTTCATCTTTAATCCCAGCGAAATCTTCCATGGCATTTCCACTTTCCTGGGACCTCAAGAGACATGCCTTTTTCTTGACACATCCAAGGGATGGCTCAATGTTTGTTTGCATAGAGACTGCATTCAAAGATAAAATAAGAAAACACAATGGACTGTGGACATGCAAAAGTGAGGAATCTCAATCCAATGAGATGAGAAGAAGGATAATCACGTGATGACTCTCAGGATTAATGAAATATATAAAATGTTTAATACAAGAATATCAGCATATGACAAGGTGTTCGTGTAAGATTGTGTTAAATGAGAGTAGTCTTTTGGAAAGGAGATGGGGGTGTTTAGTTTACATTTGTTAATCACAAAAACTATATAAAAGAACTAAGTAAATCTTCTCTACTGAAACTGCACAGTTCTCTCGAGTTTGAGACTTGATTATGTTTTAATGAATAATAGAGCTATGAGATTGCTTGTCTTCTCGAGTTCAATTTACTCAAGAATATAGCATTGAAAGTGCACCCAATGCAGACAACCATTAAATCTCTAGATTCTTCGATTCTAATAAAACTAATTGAAATTTGAAGCTCGAAAATGGCTTTTTGGTATGATGTATGGTCAAGAGATACTTCACCTCCATTAACCTAGAAATTTGGCATTCTAGAAGTCTGTTAGGAGCTGCTTTGTCTTGGCTTCACTGTCCTCAAAGTACTCTCTGCCCTCGTCAGACCGCCTCATCGGATTTAGGACGTTTCAATGCTGAAGTTGTCAAACCATGCTATGGGGCTTTTTGTAAGAACATATATGACCTTCTACAACTTGCATACTTAAGACTCCCCTGAGCAACTTATCCAAGAGGTTGCTCCATATGTACCATTTCATGCAGATCTCTATATAATAAGATATTTTTGACATCAACTAGAACATGTTCCAATCTCGATTGACAATAATGAAGAAGAGAACTCAGATATTACTAAAACGGGCAACTAAAGGGAATGTGTCAAAAAGTCAACAACATATGTCTGGGAGAAGAAAGGAGTAGTCTCAAAGAAAGTGGCATCTACAGAGACATACAGACGTTTGAAAATTGGATCAATGCAGCGATAACACTTTTGAGTAGGAAAATATCCCACAAAAATGTATTTTGTGGCGCGATTGGAGAGCTTGTCAAGACAAGATGTTGGAGTGGGAATGAAGGCAGTACAACCAAAAACATGAGTGACTGAAAAATATGTGCTCCTCCACCAAAAGACTTAGAGAGACTTGGACCTCAAACATTAGAATGAACAAAATCAAAAGATCCTATATAACTCTTACATAATTTGATAAGAAAACTAGTTTTGTGATGCTTGTCATGTTGGCAGGCTTCATATTATAGGGCACACGGTAACAAAAGATGACAAAAGCTTCTGAAGAAGATGCCAAAGAGGAAGATGTCATTAAAGTAGAGAGATGTTTACGACAGATGCTGAGAAAGTGGGGAGATCATTCAGATACTAAAGCCCCCTCACGACCCACATTCAATCCTAGTGGTAATTTTCTTTGATTGAAGGTCTTGAAAATAACGAGTTGGAAAGAATGAGACACAACAATGTAAATGTTTTGTAAGAGCATTGAAGAAAAAAGATTGCAAGGAAAATTTGGGATATATAAAGTGTCATCCAGTTTGAGACGGGGTGGTTGGGAATCGTAGTAGTTGGGAGTAGTAGTAGCAGCAGCAACTATAGTTCCACAAACTGGAGCAGAAGAGTCATCTTCACAAACACTGGTGGAAACCGAGTATGCCTCTCAAAGTGAGTGAAGGCAAAATAGTTCACAGTTATATGATTGATTGCATTATTAGAATCAATGAACCACTTAACTGGACTAGCGACACACACGCTACTTGAAAAAGTCGCCACAGATACAAAATTCTTGGAAGTGTTAATTAGAGCTTTGATATCCGTAGAGGAGAACCATCTTCCTAACTCCGGTAGAAGAGTGGATGAAACACCCCTACTTAGTTTAGCAATAATCAAAAGCACGATTGGTATTAGTGATAAAAAACAAACTAAGCAACGGTATAAAACCGGTACATAGCAGGAAAAAAAAGAAAATAATAACTGAAAAATTTACAGTGGAAGTATGAAACTATGGGTGAAAAGGTACATCAATTTCTGATACACAAAACCAACTAGAATTGAATAGAACAATAAATTTGAAACATTGAAATATTAATATTTTCTGATACATTGAAAACTTTAAATAATTTCAATACATTAAGTTCAAAAGTAGTGCAAAAACTGAATGAAAAACAAGTGAAAGGAAAACCAACAAAAGTGGAGAACAGTGAATGCTTATCCTAGGCGCAACTCCACACCAGTGACCCCAGAAAAGAAATCTTCGAAGACGGGTCAGCCAACCGGTGAGTAAGAAAGACTACCCCCCAGTAACACTAAAAATACATAATTTTCTTATATATATATATATATATATATATATATGAACTTTTGAGTAATTATACATGCTTCAGAATAAACTGACTGTAATTTCATAAGTTCATTTTCTGTATTATCGCATTATGAATATTGTCTCATTATCTGTAATTACTGTATATACTAATTTTAGTATCATGAATTCTTTCTAAGGTTGGGGCAATTAGATTTTGTATTCCCCCATGTTAACTTTACGTCTTATGGCTTACGGAACTCAATCTAATTATTGAGTTCAAATGGCAACCCGAGTGTGCCTTGAACTGTTGTATCCGTTGAATGGAACACGGACACGCATGTGATTATTTCCAAGAACGGAAATTTAGGTTATCGACACCATGTCTAAGGCTCATATGGATTGTTGGGCATATAAGTACGAGGTCACTAGTCTGAGATTTATTATGTAATTCAATTTATTATTCTTCGCCTAATTGTATTCTACATTTTTAATCATGTCTGTTCTTGTTATAGAATATAGGTATTCCTATTTCGTTCTTTAGGCCGTGTCATAATAAATTACTTGATTTTTGCATTCGTAGGTTATGTGTCATTTAATTTCTATGTATTCAAAAGTAATATAATTATATCGAAAACTGACAACTTGACGCAAAATAATTAAATTATGATAGGAAGGAGAAGGGGGAGAGAGAGATATCTAGGGAGGAAATTAGAGAATTAGGGTTTGAGAGATAGAGAGAGAGAGTTACCTTGAAATGAGTTTGCATAATCATCCCAAGAGAGTAGCCCGGGTATAAATACCCGGGCCAAGGAGGGGCCGGCCCCTCCAAAAGGGGTTGAACCCGTTGGTTCAGCCCCGGCCGGCCGGTTCAGGGCTGAACCAGATGGTTCAGCCCCATCGCTGCTTGTCGACTCCTTGCGCCTACGAGCGTACTGTCGTCCTGCAAAGCGTAATGGCGGCGTAACATTCCCTTCCTCATCAAGAACCAGCTTGTCCCCAAGGTGGTAGTCGGGGTAAAGCTCCTTGAAGTCCAGCAAATCCATCCAGGAGTTGTGCGCTGCTGAGAGATTTTTCCACTTGATCAGGAGCTCCGGCCGGTACTCAGCGCCGCGTAGTTTCCACTTGAGTAGCACAATATCCTCTGGAAGAGGGCGAAGCTCGCCCGCACTGGTAGTCTTGGGCAGTTGAACACATGGCTGGACATTGGCTCCCACCTTCCGCTTGAGCAAAGATACATGAAAAGTCGGATGAATGTGGGACCCCGCCGGCAACGCCAACTTGTATGCCACTGGCCCCACCCTGTTGAGAATTCGAAAGGGGCCGTAATACATGGGAGATAACTTCTGATTCAGACGGCGAGCGACGGACAACTGGTGGTACGGCCGTAACTTGAGAAACACCTCATCGCCCACTCAAATTCCCTCTCCTTGCGATGCTTGTCTGCCTGAACCTTCATGCGATCCTGGGCGAGGCGAAGGTTCTCACGCAGGGTTGCTAACATGCGATCCCTGTCCCGAAGGGCCCGATCAACCGTTGGCATGGCAGTGCTGCCCGGCTCATAGCTGCTCAAGGTAGGGGGAGGACGGCCATAAACAACCTCAAATGGGGTCATCCTGCAGGCCGAGTGGTAGGAAGTGTTGTAACAATATTCGGCCCAGTGCAACCACCCCGGCCAAGTCCGGGGTTCATCCATAACAAAACAACGGAGGTAAGTCTCCACACCCCGATTTAAGACCTCTGTCTGGCCGTCCGTCTGGGATGATGTGCGGTGCTGAAACGTAGACATGTCCCCTGCAGTCGGAATAGTTCATGCCAAAAGTTACTCACAAAGGTAGGGTCCCTGTCAGAGATGATGGCTCGCGGTAGGTCGTGCAAGCGGATGATCTCCCGGGCGAACAGGGCGACAACAGATACGGCCGTATATGGGTGGCTCAATGCCAGGAAGTGGCCGTACTTGGAAAGTTTGTCCACCACCACCAAGATGACGGATTTCCCTTGTGATTTGGGCAACCCGTCAATGAAATCCATCGATACTGTATCCCAAATCTGCTGCGGAATCTCAAGAGGCACCAATAGCCCCGCTGGCGAGGTCGTCTTATACTTTTGGCGCTGGCAAGTCTCACACTGCCGTACAAACTGTTGTATGTCCCGGCGCATGCCGGGCCAAAAAACATTTGCTCGTGCCCGCTGAAGGGTCTGGAGCACTCCTGCGTGGCCGCCTGTCGGGGATGAATGAAACTCGTGCAACATCACAGTCTTCCAGGCCGAGTCTGGAGGGAGAACCACGCGGCCATGATGGTAGAGGCGGTCGTTCTGAAGATGATAGCCGACGGCCACGGTCTCGCCGCGCTGTAAAGCCTCCACCATGGTCCGTAAATCGGGCGTTCGCATCACCTCCTCCTGTATCTCATCCAATGAGTCCACTAGTGGCCCTGAGATGTGAGCAACCGTATTCTTGGGTAGACGAGAGAGAGCATCAGCCACAACATTTTCTTTGCCGCTCCGGTAGGAAATCTCATAATCATACCCAGAAGTTTGGTCACCCACTTTTGTTGAAGAGGGGAAGAAACCCGTTGGTCCAAGAAATGCTTCAAGCTTTGATGGTCGGTGCGAATCGTAAAATGTCGGCCGAGAAGGTACGGACGCCACACGGCCACCGCGTGGATGATCGCCAGCATCTCCTTTTCATAGGTGGACAACCCCAGCGTGCGTGGGGCTAGTGCCTTGCTATAGAAGGCTAGGGGTCGACCCTCTTGCATCAACACTGCGCCAATGCCCACCCCAGAGGCGTCAGTCTCCAACACAAACTCCTTAGTGAGATCCGGGAGCGCCAGGACAGGTGTCGACGTCATGGCCCGCTTAAGTGCTTGGAATGCTGCCTCGGCCTCGTCCTGCCAAACAAATGCATCTTTTTGTAACAACTGGGTGAGAGGTCGGGCAATCTTGTCGTAATCTTTCACAAAGCGGCGGTAATAGTCTATGAGGCCCAAGAATCCCCTCAGTGCGCGTATAGTCTGAGGTCGCGGCCAGGATAACATGTTGTCAATCTTGTGAGGGTCCGCCTTGACGTCGTTGGCCGACACCAATTGGCCTAAATACTCGACCTCCTCCTGTCTGAAAGAGCATTTGGACTGCTTGGCGTACAGTTGGTGTTGGCGAAGAATGGCGAAGACCTGCTCCACATGATGGAGATGATCCTCCCAGCTGGCACTGTAGAACAGAATATCATCAAAGAATATCAACACTGATTGACGGAGGAGGGGCGGAATATCTCGTTCATGACGGCCTGGAATGTGGAGGGGGCGTTGGTGAGTCCGAACGGCATCACCAGAAACTCATAATGCCCGTCATGGGTGCGGAAAGCGGTCTTGTGGACATCCGCTTCCCTCATGCGAATTTGGTGGTAACCCGACCTGAGGTCGAGTTTGGTGAAACGGGAAGCACCGTGTAGTTCATCCAGCAATTCTTCAATCAACGGTATCGGAAACTTGTCTTTGACCGTGGAATTATTTAGGCCTCGGTAGTCCACACAAAAACGTCATGAGCCGTCCTTCTTCTTAACCAGGATGATGGGAGACGAAAATGCACTGGTACTAGGACGAATGAGTCCCGCTGTGAGCATTTCTCGAATGCTACGCTCGATCTCAGCCTTTTGGCTGTACGGATACCGATACGGACGAATATTGATGGGCTCCGTACCGGCCTTCAACTGAATCTGGTGATCCCTGAACCGCGATGGTGGAAGTGTACTGGGTGTCTGGAATATATCAACATACTGAGCGAGCAGCGCTTGCATCTGCTCGGGGACTGCCGGAGTCGCCTCGGGGGCCTCCGTAATAGCCATAATCATTGCCATCGGGCTGCCTTGCTCCCCCAATTGCTGCAAACTGCGGAGGGATATCTCTTTCAGTGGGGAGGATTTGAGACCCCCCAGGCAATATTGCCTCCTCTGTTTGAGGAACTTCATGCTCATCTGTTCCCAATCAAAGGTCACCCGTCGTAGTTGCTGTAGCCACTGCACCTCACGCACCATATCCGACCCTCTGATGGGTAGAAGATAGACGTCTGTGCGTCCCGAGTACCCCTGAATCTTTAGCTTCACGCACTTCATGCCCCCCTCGCACCGGAGTTTGCTCCCATCCGCCACCATAACGTGAAAAGCAGTAGCTCGGTCAACCTCGAGCCCCACCCTCTGCGCCACTTCTGGATGAATGAAGTTGTGCGTACTTCCACTGTCAACCAGGATAGTCACCTTCTCTTGGTGGACTCGCCCTGCCATCCACATAGTAAGTGGTGCATTGCATCCCTCCATTGCTTGAAGGGACACGCCGAACTCAGTCAGATCTACGTCACCTTCACACTCTGAGGTGGGCGTGTCCTCTTCCTCTGTGTCCTCCCGTAGCATAAAGACTTGTATCTTCTGACATTTATGTCCGGGAGTGAATTTTTCATCGCAATTATAGCACAATCCTTTTTCCTTCCGCGCCTGAAGTTCCGCCCAAGTCAGTCGCGTGATCACCGGCTTGCCCGGTCCCTGAGAGTCCCTCTTCGCCACTGGCGTCGTGGTAGTAGAACGGGTTGAGCTATGTTGGCGCTGCCGGTTATAGCGCTCCTCCTGTATCCGCGCTAAGCCGATTGCATGGTTCAAGCTGCGGGGCATGTATGACTGGATCTCATCTCGCAAATAATCTTTGAGTCCGGATACAAAACAGCTGAGTAGTGTTTTCTCCTCCCACTGCACTCGGTTAGCCAGCTTTTCAAACTCGGTTCGGTACTCCATCACCGTCCCCATCTGATGCAGCTTCTGTAAGAGCGCTTAAAAGTCTTCGTACTCGAGAGGTCCAAAACGAGCGGTGAATCCATCCACAAAGTCGGTCCAAGGCACGTAGTCCTTGCCTCTCAGGAAGCACTGCACCCATTGGAACGCATCATCCTCTAAATGAAAAGAGGTCAACTGCACTCATTGCCCCTCTAGGATCTCCTGATAGTTCGTTTCAAGGGATCTCCTGATAGTTGAAGAACAGTTCTGTCTTTTGCATCCACTCCAGGGCATCTCTGCATCTGCTCTATTAATGTCCTTTTACTTGGGAAGGTGGCTGCGGTCCGGGTGTGCTCGAGTTGTTGGAGAACATTGTAGTTGGACCGCGTTAATAAGGCAATTTTGGCAGCAAGGCGAATGTATGGCCGGTGTTTGATTACCGGGATTTAAGCTTGTCCACCAAATCAGCCTCGGGCTCGCTTACCCCGCAGTGGGGAAATCGACATCCTCTTCCCGGGTTGTTCTGATCCGGTCCTCCTTTTTGGCGGGTTCGGTACTCTGCTCTGGTCGTCTAGGTTCCCCGAATATTTATGTGGCAAAAGAGTTCAGGGGGCTAAAGGCATGCCGGGGGCTGGAGGTCTGGGTAAAGTGGGAAGGCCCCTGGACGGAACGGTCCTATTTCCATGCAAGGAGCTCCACCCCACGGCCTGTCGCCTCTCGCCCAATCATCCGGAGGAGGAAAAAGAGTGGATATTCAACAAACCCTCCCCCGTGTGGATGAGGCCATATTGGGAAAACGGCCATCCGCCGCCTCCGGGTCCAAATCTGGGGGGGGGGGGGGGGGGAGGATGTTCACCGGAGTTGGGATTTCCACCCCCATCACTGACCAATCGAAACCAGCCGTACACCCACGGAAACCTTTTGTTGGCGTCTTGGGAGCGCTACCCCCAGCCCGCTGGTTTGGTGGATACCCCCCTCCGTGGTGGGTGGGTGTGCCCGCCAGGGCCACTCCCGTTGGCCGAGAGCCTGCGTCTGGGGATTGCCCCGTGCGGGTTGGAAGTGGGATGAGCCCGATCCCGCGGGGAGGCTACTCCCTCCAACCCGCGCCGTATCAGTGTTGGCGGGCGCGGACCAAATTGCATCCGGGGCACAAGCCGTGGTGATTGCAAGCTACTATTCTGCCGGCTCCTCCGGCTGTTGTTCTGCCCGCGCCGGAGAATGTATCCTTGTTTGACTATGGTCCAAGCGTGCCCGGCCCCTTGGGGTCTATCCGTTGCTCGGGGTCGATCCCTTCTTGAGCCCGCGGACCACCGAACCCCGCGCCTGGATCAAAATTCCTGCACCGATCGGGGCGTTGCCCGTCCAGAAATGGGGCTTGGGGTTGTGGTCGATCCGGGACAGGTGTGGGGCTGGTCTTGCTTGGCACCACTGGGATCCGGGCCGCGTGGATTGAGGCTATTCGTGCGTATTGTTTCCTTCAACCGTAGAGAGGAGTCATTGAAGGAGATGCGCCCGGATCCTCTTCAATCACGGATTTGCAAGGCTCCTTCAGAAACACTTTGCGGTGCTCTCTTTCCTCTCTGTCGGTTGTGCGCTTTCAATAACGTCATGATCTTCTCCATCCGGGACTCGATCCGCTCTTCTAGCCTTTGCGTAGATGTTTTCATGTTTTCCTCGATGGCGGCCACCGAATCCGTCAACCCCATCAGATTTTCTTCGAGGGTTTCCAAGCGGCCCCCGTTTCCGCCCGGATCTTCTTGTGTTCGTGTCGTCACCATGGTGGAGAAAGGAGCCTCTGATACCAAATGATAGGAAGGAGAAGGGGGAGAGAGAGATATCTAGGGAGGAAATTAGAGAATTAGGGTTTGAGAGATAGAGAGAGAGTTACCTTGAAATGAGTTTGCATAATCCTCCCAAGAGAGTAGCCCGGGTATAAATACCCAGGCCAAGGAGGGGCCGGCCGGCCCCTCCAAAAGGGGTTGAACCCGTTGGTTCAGCCCCGACCGGCCGGTTCACTGAGAGGGGGCCGAACCAGATGGTTCAACTCCGTCGCTGCTTGTTGACTCCTTGCGCCTACGAGCGTACTGTCGTCCCGCGAAGCGTAATGGCGGCGTAACAAATTACATGTGCATTCTTATGCAAAAGTACACAAAGGTTCTCTGATCTACTCCCAAAAGTGCACTTTCAAACCTGGAATTTAATCAAAAACCCAAAAAAAAATTTTATATGCAAGGGAACTAAAACTATGGATCACCTATTCCTCTTAAGGTTGGCTGGAAATCAAGTACATGTCTTCTAATATTTGAAAGCGGGGGGGGGGGGGGGGGGGGGGGGGGGGGGGAAGAGTAAAATGAGAAAGAAACAAGAAAAGGGGCCTTTACCTCCTCTCTTAATAGTTAAGTTCTCTGGTCGGTGAAGTCGAAATTCCAAATTCCTGAACTCGAACACACCATTTGGGGAAAATAGAATAAACAAATTTTGAAAGGAAGTAGGAAGGTAAGGAAGTGAAAAGGGAGACTCACGAAAGAAGAATCGTGCGGTTCTACACTGCACTCGTCGGCTAGGGTTGAGGTGATGTCACTTCTGAAGCAATCTGGAGGAAGGAGGGGGGTCGACGAGACTGAGAGTGTTGTGTGAGGCCGAGAGTTTTCACGCGAGACCGAGATTATTCACGCGAGAGGAGAGCGGCAAGAACTTCAACTCGGTTCCGACACCATTTGAAAGTGTGAAAATAAAATTTATTATTATATCAATCTGCATTATTACATTGAGACTCATCTTTATATAGAGTAGAGTAGAAATAATCTTCAATTCTCCATTAAGAGATGTGAAACTAAATACAACAGAGATGAAGAATCTACCATGTGCCCTTATTTTGGGCTTTTACAATTGAACTTTAACACATACTAAATGTCAACTGTTTACCAATAGAGCATATAGATGTCACATCTTTGAGTTCCAGCAAGAGTTCCCACAAAACGTCGTTCTATAACTCTGGCATGTAGCAACAAACTATCCAGGTCCAAGAAAGCGCAGGAATATCAGTAAGAAAAATAAATTTAATAAATCTGCAAAATTTGAAGATTGATAAGATTTAACACATTGGTCGAATCAACAGATTAGGAAAAAAAACACACAACGGAATATCCTTAAACAAAATCGATTTTTTCTACTAAAACATAGATAGATTGACAAAGACTACAAATCAAAAGGAGGTTTTCATTTTGCTCAGTATGTAGGGAGTTGAACAAAGCTTATGAATATCATGTACAAAAAGCAGTTAACTTTGAGTTAGAAACAACAATGCGTTTGTTGGGTATGAAAATAGCTGAATAAACATCAAGCCTAATTGAGTATGTGCATAACTAAGCATAAAACAGAGCATAGGCAGATTACTTCAAATAAATAAACCAGTGACTTTGATTTTTATAACAAATTAAAACAAAAATTTTAGTGGGTGTGAGAGAGCAAAGTACCTTAGCGATCGGACAGCAGAATACGCGATGGCCGCGCTAACCTGCAATGAAGTAAATAAGTTCAGCACTACAAACGCAAGAGATGGCTAGGGTTAAAAGAGAAGCGAAGATATCCTAGTCAGCCGGAGAGATCTTTGAGCAAGATCGACGGTGCCCTCACGAATCCCTACGGGTCAAGTAACGTACGGGACTACTAAGTCGACGTACTCTGCAAGACGATGGCCGCGCCGGAAAAGTGAGACGATCGACGGACGGGATCGGCGAGACGATCGGCGGGAACGACGGCGGAGTAGGGAGACGGCATACCGGAGTGAACGGCAAACCGACGTGAATTGACGCCAAAAATAAATAAACGATATTAAAAATGACAACAATGGAATTAATTATGATTATTGTTGTAAGTTAAAAAAAAGGAAAATTGATATTTACGTTATTCACGGAGAAATAACTGAGCATGAATGATATCCCAAATTCAAATCAATATGATCCGAACCAAATACGAGCAATTCATACCATATTGAAACAAATTTCGGATCCAGGTTGGCTCGGCGAAAAATAATTCGGGCGGGCGCAATTCTCGTTGAATCAACTTCATTTTAGAGTTTTTGTTGCGGCTCATTTGAAGCTTTTGTAGACCGGTTTAAATTGATTTGTCTTAGCTTTTGAGCGGTCGAGCGCGAAAACAGTCGTAGAGAAAAGTAATGGTAGGCAAGAAAGTATTTTTTACATGAAAAACTCCGGAGAGAGGTGATAAATCACGTGGTTGAGACTGTGCCGACCAAACTTTCACTAGTTGTCGTTGTTGTACATAACTTTATAGCAGTGGCGGATCCAGAAATTTTGTAATGGGGGCACAAATTTTTTTAAAATGAAATAACAAGCTCATGTTAAATTGTTGACATTTTAAATTCATACAATATAACATTCAATTGAATAAATTGAAGAATACAAAAAATAACAAAAAAAATTACACTTGGTCACGACGAGTCTTCATTTTTTGAAAACGATCGATAACATCATCATCACGGACTTCCAAAAATGTGTCTTTTTAAAAAAAAGTAACTAGACAATCATTTAACATTTGATCACTCATACTATTGCGCAACATGTTCCTCACGTAGTTCATGCCTGAAAATATTCTTTCTACACTTGTAGTTGTCACTGGAAGAAGCAGTACAAACTTCAAAAGCTTGTAGATTGGTTGATAAGCAAATATTTACCGGTTTCAACAAGCTTCGTAGAGAGATGACCAAGATCCTTCAAATAAAAAAATCTCTCATCATTTCTCATGTCGACAATAAAGTTGTCGAGTTGAAAATCTAAATTAAACAACTCCAAACTTGAAAAATAATCAGGATAAAAATCTGCAGGTTTCAGCACTTTTTGCTTGTCAAATCAAACAAACGAGTTAATGAGATTCAAACAAGTCATACAATGAAGCAACTTCATACTCACTTCATCAAATCGATTGTTAAGCTCTTGTAGTTGTAGATCGACGACTTTTTAAAAAATTGAACCCGATAATGTTGCAAATGTGTGTAGTCTTCAATAAACCGTCTTGATCTTCCTCGAGGTATGTACTGATCATCCATATTTGGAATATGAATATTATGTTTGCCACAAAAAATAAAGATCTTATTGAATAGTGTGTCTCACCCATCATCTCTTAAGGTTTGTAATTGTTTTTTTGTCAAATCAACAAGAGACATTGTGTTAAAAATGTTTTGATCTTTTCTTTGCAAAGCTAGATTTAACTCATGAGTGTACCCAAATATAGTGGTCATTACGTGAACTATTAAAACAAAGTCAAATGATTCTAATGCATACAACACACCTTGTGCCTTCACTCGATCATTTGCTTTACTCTTCCCAATTTTCACAAGTGTAGCAACCACATCAGGATATAATGAAATAATATGCACTAATGTTCTGTGATGTGATCCCCAACGAGTGTCTCCAGGCCAACTCAAACGAAGCACCTTATTTAAACCTGATCTTGTTTTCAACTCACCATCTTCTAGTGCCTTAGCAACTTTTTGGACTTGACTTTCTCTAAACATTTCATTTCGCTTACAAGAGACTCCAATCACATTTAATAAAGTTGCAATTACTTCAAAAAACCATTGACAATCATCATTAATCTTAGCAACTGCAACTTGTGTTAATTGAAGTTGATGAACAAAACAATGAATGTTGTATGCACATGGATTTTCCCTAAAAATTAAACTTTTAAGACCATTTATCTCACCACTCATATTACTACCTTCATCATATCTTTGCCCACGAATTTGAGATAAATTTAATGAATGCTCCATTAACAAGGATTCAATTCCAAATTTAAGTGTCAATGTTGTTGTCTCCTGAACATGCACAATACTGAGAAAGCGCTCTATTAGCCTCCCTTTTTTGTCAACATAACGCAAACAAAGAGTCAGTTGCTCTCTTTGTGACACATCTCTAGAATCATTTGCTAGAATAGAAAAACAGTCATCACTAAGCTCTTGCATAATAATCTTAGTAGTTTCCTTTGCACATGCATTAATTATGTCTTTTTGAATTGATGGAGCAGTCAACTGATTATTTTTAGGGGCATTCTTTAGAACATGTTTACCAATATTTTTATCAATATCGGCTAGTCACTGCAGAAGTTCAAGAAAATTTCCCCTGTTAAGTAAATCTTGGCTCTCATCGTGACCTCGTAGCGATAAACCTTGACGCAAAAGAAATCTTAAACATTTAAGAGAAGCTTGTAAGCGTGTTTTATGTTCAACCTTGGCATTATCTGATTGTTTATCAAGAACAACAATGATAAACTTGTTAGGATCTTTTAAAGTTTGAAATTTTTGCAATGCTAATTGATGAACACTATTAATCTTGCCTACATGTTTTTGAAATCTTTCAGATTTGTTCCATGACATATATCCTCCACCAAAGACAAAAGCATCACCCACAACAGCACTAGTTGCAGCATCATTCTTGAACAAGTAACAAACAAAGCAATATGCAGCATCCTTTACAACACTGTACTCACGTCAATCAAACATATCAAACCAAGCAGTAACAAACCGATGATCCCGATCTCCCATTTTTTCTCTGAGAAAAAGAATGACACTTTGGTTGACATTGACCTCTAAGCATATACATTTTTCTCACTACATCTTGCTCTTTTAACGAAAACGCCGATATAATTTTTCTAAACCACAGATCATGTGGAAGCAATTCCACATCATATTCACAATCCATGACAATATCTTGAGTTTGTAGTGAATCCGATGATGGAAGCAACTCCTCATTTTCACTTTCTTGCAGTGATAATAACGAGAATCTTTAGATTTTAACTTCTTTTGAAACATAGACGCAATGGGACTTGTTCTCTTTTTTTGACCCTCCATTTTCACTACTATATCAATTTAAAAAATAATATTACAAATTTGCAAGATTAATGAACATCACAAGGCTATATTAGAACTATTGAACATCAATACTCCGAATAAAAATCTATATACTCTGATTGACCCTCTACCGGTCAATACTACTGAGTATTCCTACAAACATTCATCACAG
The DNA here is from genome assembly GCA_039583875.1 of Platanthera guangdongensis. Lineage (NCBI taxonomy): Eukaryota > Viridiplantae > Streptophyta > Magnoliopsida > Asparagales > Orchidaceae > Platanthera > Platanthera guangdongensis. Next base: position 150,064,188 of record CM077160.1, on the reverse strand, counting down.
AGACTAACATGTTTTGCTTAGCCACTAGTTGACTAATACCTCAAAGCACACCTATAATATATAATACAAACACCACAAGGCTACAAAAAAATTAGAAGTTCTACAATTAATGGTCTAATTGCATACATTTCAACAAATTAATCCATAAAAATTGAAAGGCCTAAACCTAATTACCTGGACATGGACTTGGAGCCTGGAGCCTAGAGGTGAATCAGCAAATCGACCCAATCAGTTGTTCGGCCTTGAGAAGTTGAGCTACAAAAATTGAAAGCCCTAAAAATTGGAGAAATGAGAATCTGATTTTCTGGATTAAACTTGGAGAAATGAGAATGGAGGTGAATCAACTAATCCCTAAAAGTTTAAAGCCCTAAACTCGATTACCTTGAGGACTTCGAGAGTTCAATGGACAGCAGCGTAGTCACGTAGTCCCCTGTTGGTTGTTGCAGTGTTGTGGACGGAGGCGTAGTTTAAATCAACTCGATTTTTACTCGCTGAAAGGAGAAAGCACAACGTTCCGACGTTCGTCGAACCCCGTTCCGATGTTCGTCGAACCCCGTTCGACGTTTAGCCGAAAATTTGGGGGGGGGGGCACGATTCCAAAAAATGAACCCTTAAACCTAAATCTCAAAAAAAATTGGGGGGGGGGGGCGTGCCCCTGTGGCCCCCCATATAGATCTACCCCTGCTTTATAGAGAATGCGGGGATGACATGTCGTTGCTCGTAACAATTGTTGGGGGAGAGAAAGATGCTCGGAGGGTGACAAGTCACCGCTATCAAAGGTAGGTATTTATCAAGGTTTTAAGAACCAGACCGGAGGATGAACCGGTGAGTTCAAAGGTTCAAGATCCGATCGGACCGGGGCTGAACCGTGATGTTAGATAATAACATATTATATAATATTAGTTATAAATTTATAACATATTACATATCATGTAAATATCAAATTGAGCTCAAATATCACTAAATAATATAATTATAAATTTATAATATATATAATTGAAATCATACGTAGTAATAAATATTGTAATAAAAATCGAACAATATTAAAAAAAATTTGAAAATTTATATATTTATTTAACCTAAATAATAATATTGTAACTAAGTTTTAATTAATTAATAACAATATTTATTTTTAAACTTAATTTAATAATACATATTTTATTTATATTCTAAATCTATATTTTTTATAAAAATATGTTATTTTATATACATATATATATTTATTTATTTATTTATTATATAAAACAATATGCATATTTGAAGCACAACAAAGATCTCATCTGGACCGTCGGATCGAACAGCTGAAACAAGAAGTTAATTTTGGCTATCGGATCTATCCAAATGGGTCTGCCATTAACGATAGCTCCCAAAAACTACATCTCTCAACTCCAGAAAATCCTGATATACCCCTTTCGCCAAAGACTCTACCGCGCCCTTCTCTGCAGCCGTCGGCGGAGCCGCCAACGGCCTGCCCGGCGCCCACCGGCGGGTTCGCCGGCCTCCGGCGAACACGCCGGGGGTTGTCCAGCGGCGAGTGGGCGGGGCCACCGCCGGAGTTCAAACGGACGAAACCCGTTCGATGACCCGTCCGACGATCGCCGCACGGGTCGACTCGTCTGACGATCGTCGCACGGGTCGACCCATTCGACGAACGTCGAACAGTTCGTTGAACGGGCTGACCCATTCGACGATCGTCGCACGGGGGAGGGGGCGTTTTTAATTTATTTTTTTATTATTTGTTTTAAATAATGAATTAAATTATTTTAAAATCTAATTTAAAAAAAATTCAAATAAATTTTAATTAAAAATCTAATAAATTTTAAAATTGTTTATTTTTTAAAAAACTACGGCGACGGGCGAAGCCCGCCGGGGGGGGGGGGCGAAGCCCGCAGCGACGTATCGAGAACGGGCGGAGCCCTTTCGAAGATGCTAGTATATATATATAATAGTTTCGTTTTAACAACAAGAAGTAGTTGGAGTGGTCACGCCCATTTCATTAATAACATAGGTCCTGGGTTCGAATCCCTACAATGCGCTTTTTTATATAAAAAAATTTCGAAAACACTTGTGGTTGGCCCGCCCGGTTGCCAAATAACCGGTCCGGTTTCCGATTAACCGGTCCAACCGTCCAGTTAACAGGTTCTTGGCTGAGGCGGTTTACAAGACCAGACCGGACCGCCAGGTGAACCGATCGGCGGTCCGACCGGTTGCACCGGCCGGTCCGGTCCGGTTTTTAAAACCTGGGTATTTATGCTTGATGTAGTGGAGGACACTGCGCTCTGGATGCTCGGTGGACTTCTTCTTGTGCGCGGTGGCTGGAGTGGAGAATGTTTGTGGTTGACTGATGGGTGCTGAGTGTTGAGCTTGTTGTGAGCGCTGAGTGTGATGTGCGTCGAGTGTAGATTGCGGGGTCTGCAGAGCACTCTGCGTGAAGGAGAACGATGCATTCGAAAGATCTTCAAGGCGCTCAAAGAACTTTGAAGGAGGCGAAGGAGATATATGTAGAGCTCTAGCACGTAGGTGGAGGAGTCGGGGAGAAGAAATGGCGGAAATGAATGAGAGACTGTGGTCCTATTTATAGGCTCCAGATGTGGTTATGATGGTTACATAGTTCTCCGCGGACCATAACCGTCATACTCATTATTTGCAAATCAATTTAATATAGTTTAATGCACGTATATTTTAGGAATTTTACAATGCGCAGACCAATATAATTCTGACTATTAGCACCCACCCGTTATGAGTGGTTATGTCGGTGGTTACGTGGATGGTTACCCGTACATCAGAGAGTGGAGATCCCGTGAGGATGATCGAATGATGAACGATCGTCGACGGCGAAGAGGAGGACAACCAACGACGAAGGTCAGTGGCGAGCCCCCGCGACGACGGTTGGTGGCGAGTTCCGCCACGACGACGGTCAGTGGCGAGCCCCCTGCGGCGAGCCGGGCGAAGCCCTCGCGACCGCGCGCGGAGGGCCGGCCGCGGCCCTCGCGGTCGCGCGCGGAGGACGCGCAGAGGGCCGGTCGCGGCCCTCGCCGGCGGGACCGGACCGTCTTATCGAGATGCCCTGCAACGCGGGGGCAAGATGTCTTGCAGCATGAGAGTGGAAGGCTCTGCACTGCGGGAGTAGATGCTCATCAACGCGGGGGCGTAAAGCCCTGCAACACGGGAGCGGACGCTCAGCAGGGTAGAGGCGTGAAACCTTGCAGCGCAGGAGCGGATGCTCAGCAGTGCGAGGGCATGAAGCCATGCAATGCGGGAGCGGACGCTCAGCAACGCGAGAGGGGATGTTCAGCAGCACGGGGGCGTGATTCCCTACAGAGCGGGAGCGGATGCTCATCAGGTTGGGGGCGTGAAGCCTTGCAGCGCGGGAGGGGATGCTCAGCGGCGCGGGGGCATGAAGCCCTGCAGCGTGGGAGCGAATGTTCAGCAGCACGAGGGCGAGAAGCCCTGCATCGCGGGAGCAGATGCTTAGCAGCGTGTGTGCGTGACGCCCGACTTCATAAATGTGTCGTGTTTCTTGTCGCTTGCTTGTGGTGCTCACCTCAGTGCTTGGCTTCGGGGAGACGTGTATGTCTAACAGAACTTTAAAGCAGTTATAATATTATAGAATGAAAATACATAAGCGTGCACGCAAGTTTCACATTGTGGTTTATTATGTCAAAGGAAACCACAATTCCGCCGGCTGACAATTCCGAGATTCCTGCGGATACTCAAAAAATGCTCGATCAACTAGGCCCCCGCTTGTGCCCCTAGCCTATCTACGTCGGGCTGCTGCTCGGCCTTTAGCTGGATTGTTGCTCTGCGGTGCGGGCTTGTTTGGCTCGGAGTTTTGCACAAGTATTCCAAGAGACCTTATTGTACGAGGAGCTCGATCTCGTCCTTCAACCGGTTGCATCCCTGTCTCGTGGACGTATCCACGATGGAAGTCACAATATTGTGACTGGTTTCCTCTCTTTGGCGCAAGCGGTTCGGGCCTGCGAAGCTCACTGCTGTTACGGATGACGAGGAGCACGTCAGTTCGAGTGGTGTTCAGGGGAGTGTAGTCTTGATGCAAACGAGTTCCTTGATCCCGATAGGGATTGTCGTGACGCTCGTCGTTTTCCTTGGGGCCACGTTATGGCTCCAAATTCCTCTTCGAGCTTCCTTCAAATTGTTGTCGATGTATTTCGATGGCTTCGTCCGCTGTGATTTGATCCTTGACTCGATGGACGAGGTCACGGTAGCTGGGCAGTGTTTCACAAATTATCATGGAGTAGAATTTTCCTGGTCTAAGTCCTCTGAGGAAGGTCCTGCGCAGGAGCTCGGGGTTAACCCCCAGAATCTGTCGTGCCTCCGCGGTAAAGCGACGAAAGAAGTGCTTGAATGATTCTCCCTCAACCGGTCGGACTCCGACGAGGTGTGAGGGGTCTCAAACGATCCCCTGGTTTTGCGAGGAACTGATCCGTGAAAAGTTGGGTGAGCTCGATAAAGTTCTTGATTTCTCCCCCCTTTCAGAGAATGGAACAAGGTATGAGCTTCTCCTCTTAGAGTTGTTGGGAATACTTGGCACAAGAGCGGGTCTGTGGTGTTGTATATGCACATGACGACTTCAAAGTGCCTGACGTATTCCAGAGGGTCGGCCGACCCATCAAATGTATTGAGGTCGCGGAGTTGGATCCCGGGTGGAGCGGGACATGTCAGGACCTGCGGAGATAGGGGATACGTGCTGCACTTTTGTATCACGGTGCCCCCATGCACGTATTCCTCCTTGATCATGTGTCTCACTTCCTCGCTAGTGAGTCATTTATCGGTCAGAGCGGTGGTTTCCTTCATTGTATGAAAGTGCGCAGGCCTGAGAAGTTCATCGGGGATTGCGGGTTGCGTGGAGCTGTCAGCACCAGACGATTCGTCTGCGATGGGATCCTTGGAGCGGGCAGTGTCTTCAAGCATTTTCTGTCTCGGGATCTGCAGAGGTTGACCTTCAGGAGCAATATCCGTGTTGGGAGCACGAAAAGCCCTTAGGTTTACCAACAAGGCGAGCGTTCTTGCGTGGCGCTCCCTTATCAGGCGCATGCATTCTTCCCCTAATGCTTGGGATGTGGTGACGGTGGGTTCTCCGTGAAGTGGGGCGTTGCCGACAGGTAAGTTGGCGGGGGCTGGATTGGTGTGCTCCTCTAGTGCCATGTTACTGGTAGTTTGTGTGCTTCCCTTCGTCATTGCTGCTAGTTGGGGGATGTTGAATTTATTAGAGCTTTTGGAAACACCTTCTCACAGACGGCGTCAAACTATTGCAGGTCGCCCGATTTTTCCCTGGTCCGAAGAAATCGAACCGTCTTAGCTCGGAATTAGACAGGGCACACAAACAGTCAAAGTAAACCGCAACAAATGACAAGAGACATTTTTGACGTGAAAAAGCCAGAAAGGATGAAAAATCACGTGATTGGAGCTGTGTCGAGCCAAAATCCACTAGCTTCTCGGGATTTTACAAAAATTGATTTGATTTCGGAGAGTGATAGACTGCTACTCTGTTACAAGTGCAAGGTACAAAAAATGAGGAAAAACGGCTAAATCCTCGGAGCCTCGATGGAAGCGCTCTGGCCTTGGAATGTTGCTGAGCTCGCAGAATCCTGATGGAAGTGTTTCGACTGGAAAATTCTCTCAAGTCCACGGAGCTTCTGGAGGGAGCGCTCTCGTTGATGTGGAGCCTTAATGGGAGTGCTCTCGCGGAGGCGGTGACATGACTTGGAGCGTGTTGAAACTTTAGCGCAAGGACAAGAGCGGAGATACTTCCTGAGTGGAGAAGTGACCATCCCGTCGAAAAACCTCAAAACTCTCTCTTGCCTCTGGAGTTGCTTGTCTTCAAATGAAGACCTGGGGGCTATTTATAATTTTCTGGAGGATCATGACAGTAATTGCTCCGGGTAGTGAGATGTGTTGGTGAATAACGTCACTCGGTTTCAGTCACCCGGATCACCAAATTTAGCAAAATGACGGAGGTGCCCTCCGGGCGTCCCGAGCATGGTGCCCGACGGCGGCGGTGGTCGAAGGCGGCGGGAGTCGGCGGCGGCGGCATCTACATCAATATATATGAATAAATTTATTTAAATATTAAAATCTAACATTGTAAAATATCCCCGATATATCCTCCGCAATCTAACATACGACATTCAAACACTTGATTTAAGCCAATATGGTTCGCTTGAACTCGATATCAGCAAGGTGTGGCGAATTCTATGTTTACCCAAAAGCACGTGATAAAAGAAAAAGAAATCACACGGAAATATGTATTACGAGTCGTTTACCCGGGATCTCCTCTCAAAGTTTGTGAAATTACGATTGCATCCCTCTATCTTTTAAAAAACTAAAAACTTCACGAGTTTACATTTCATAACATGCATGCACAAAAATACAATCCCAACAAAAGCCATCAGAGCGCAGAACGCCATTCTGGCGTCTTCCTCAAAGGCTGGGCAGAGCCATAAAAACGCTCCAAATGAGGCCAAAATGGATCAAATTGAGCGGTTTACAAAAAAGATAGAATATATCTCAATCAACTCAAAATAACTGCATGATTAACAATAGACACCCAGTAACCAAGGAAGTCATTATTTTAAACTGAGAGGATTGCCAAAAAAGTGTTTTTCATAACTGAAAAGTTGAGCAACAGCATATATGCTTATGCATTACATCTTCCAGTCTGAAGAACTTAAACTTACATGGTAGAGAAAAAAAAACCTATGCTCCTTGTTACAACATGATAATACACATTATAAAAAGAGTGAAACACCACACACCTATGTTACAAAGATGATAATTTCAATCTTTACAGAAGTCGAAAATCATACAAACTAAAATGCTTCCTTAACTCGATCATCTGATTACGGAAACCATTCTGAGTGCGATCCTCACTCGCGGGGACGAGCAAGCCACAAAGAGCTCAGTGCCCGGAGCCTCGAGAAATAGTCGCTTATGGCGAGAAGAGCTCGGGCGGACTGACGAGTTGTTAATATCCGGTGCATCTGCTGCAAGGTCTGCTGCCGCAGGTTGTCCGCCTGAGATTGGATAACAAATAGGACTTGGGATATCATCATAGTCTAATGAAAGATTATGATACTATCAGATTAAATTCATGGTGGACATCAAGGTTCTACTCAGCTGTCAAAAACTAAAAAAATTCATGAGATTAATGTAGCTGCGATTTGCATGCAACATCACTAATTCAAATACCTGTTTCATTTTGTATTAAATGTATTAAAAAAAATTTAAAATCTGCAACTCCTGGAGTGAATGCAATGATGTCAAACATCATAACTATTTGCAATAAAACAAATTATACATGAAATGCAGATGCAGAGCATACACGAGCACTAGCAGTAGATGACGAGTTTTGAGCCCATTTGGTGCTGATTTGGCGACTTTCCATATATGGAGTGCCCGGATCGATGATTGGATTCCGCAGACGTGTTCGGATTCGCGTTGTGAATCGATTTGATATACTATTTCACTATTTTGCATTTTATTTTGATATATTTACGTGATCTCACCTTCTGCCAATCATAGTCATCGATGTTGAGATGCTCTAATCCTCATTTTATTATAAATAGATGGTCTGTGGGCTGATTGAAAGCATTGCAGAATTTGGAGAACTCCATTACCGGATTCCAACGATCCCTCCCCGATGCCGACGCGATGGAACCCTAGGTGACGACTCCTAGGTGCTCGTTCTTCCCCCCAAGGTATCCCCTACCCTTGCCTTCATTTTCCACACCTCAAACCTCTGTTTCCACCCGATGCAGCCCACCCTTCCAGCCGCCGGCCTGCTGCCTCCTTGCAGCCGCCCAACCCACCACCTCCTCTCTAGCCCGCCGCCCTTCCATCGCCGCTATAGGGCCGCCTGCCCCTTGACCTCTCCCCACGGTCCAGCCGACCAGCCATCAACCTTCCCCACCGCCACCCACCTCCTAAAAGTTGCCCTCACATCCCGCTGGCCTCCACCGCCCCCTCCTCCCTAATCCGCCAACTTCTCTTCGTGGATCCACCGTCCTAACAACCCTAAAATTCTAGATCAGTCCAGATCTAGGGTTATAGCCTCCCGATCCGTTATTTCCACCATTCATATTTTCCATTTTTGCCCGGATCCGACCCTAAATAGCGGATCCACCCCTCCCCGGCCCAAATCTACTCATACGAGGCCGGATCTACACGTTTCCCGCCCGATCGCATCCTTTACCGCCGAGGACAGCCACCGCCTTCATTTTCACGCCGTCGGTTCCACCTCCGATCGCCGATCTACACATCCGGACCCAAGTTCCTCAGTGTCTCGGTTCAGCCCGCTACTTTATGAGTTTTTTTTTGGTATTGGTTTATTTGATTTGACATTTTCATTGGTGAATAAATGTATTTGTTGTGATTCTTGCTAGTAGGAATTGTTTCAAGACGCTAATAATTTGCAGGTGGAGTTATTCGGCGCGCGCTTTGCCTTGGCCCTCCGAGCGGAGGAAGTCGTTATCAAATTGCCAAATTAATTAGTTGTTTTCAATTCTAAATATTTGTGTGGTGTTACATATAAAATATCATTGCTCATAATTATTTGTCGTCATCACTGACGATCGCATTGCATTTGGAGTCGTGTTAGTGTGTCGCATTTGTATTTTCACTTAGCGTCGTAGGTTTTGTGCATCTCGTAGCATAACCTATAACATTTTGGTATCAGAAGCAAGGTTTTATCATTTGCATGCTTCGTAGTGGTAGGCTTTAAATAGTCTTTGGGTTCATTTATGTCTAGTTTTCATCGACGGCAGTCTCCCCTATCTAGGTATCCTGAGTCTACTTATATTCGACCTCATAGAACCCCATTAGAGAAACCTTCTTGTTATCATTTATGATTATCATCGTTCCCTGCACACCACTCCTAGAGATCGTGTCGACCCCTCGACACAATCCGACCACTCGACCCAATCTCATTATGCTAGAGGTGATCACCACGACGAGAGGTCCTCATGTCTTTGTCATTACACCTGTCCGCGACTTCATGATGATAGAATTGAATAACGTTCAGGTCATTGCCGATACACATCTCCTCTAAAAGAGGACCCTGAGTTTGGATATGTGCGACCTCCACTGCACATTCGCATGGCACACACACTCATGCGCACAATCTGATTATGTTAGGAACTACTGTCTAGACGACCCTCAGAAACCCTATAGAGGTCACCATCGGCAGGATCACAATACATGTCAAGACCCTCATAGTGTTCCACCAATAGAGTTACCAGAGCCTGAATTTTTGCAATTAGTTCTTAACCACTTTGATCTCTTAAAAGCTCAATTTGATCACCTAAGATCTACATTACGAAGACAGCAAAGAGATTTGGGTCAAGCCACTGATGCGACGAGTAGTGCTCCCACCGAGATAAGAGACCCGACACTTGGTTTTGATCCTCCTCCGTTTGATGAGATCCAGTGCTCATGTGATCTTGAGGTTGAATCTGATCATGACCTTTTGATACAGGTGGAGAGTGATACTAGCATGACTAGTGAGCATGGTCACATGGGTGAGGACGAGCGACCTAGTGACGTTGTGATGGTATACTCATCCTTTTCACCTCACCTAGACCTAGTGTCCCCTTTGAACAGAGACATAGTTCGCAATGCTATATCGATTGACCCACACTTGAGTCTGGTCACCCCCTGCTCTTCCCTTAGGACTATCTCGAGTCACTTCACTACTGAGAGTCGAGAGTATAGTGTTGACTTCATGGTGGCTACCTCACCCACTTACGAGGACACTACTTCTATCAGCGATACTCATCTGAGGGATCTTCTCATTATTAATGACCTCATTGTTGAACCTCCAGATAAGTCTCTTGATGAGCGACTACTCCCTTGGGAGTTTCATGAGGCTAGCGCTGACTTTGTTGTGGGTGTCCGACTGGCTCTCATAGACACTATTGTTATTGGTGCCCTCCTCGTGGCGGACTATCCTATCATTATCGATCTCTTCGGGATCAAGTCCCCGAGAGGCTCATTTGACAAGCCTTCCCACCTACACTTTAGTGATGAATCGTGTATCCGCACTAGTGATCATTTCACACGTGACGACTTTTGGTATACACCCCTGGGTGAGACACCTGATGAGCTATATCATTTGAGAGGTACCCATCACACCAGAGCTCTGCACTATTTTGTCATCATCTACGTAGTCCCCACGGGCGATGACGTCGGTCACCCCAGATTTTTCCAGCGACCACCCGGTAAGCCTCATGATAGGTCACCCCATGTTAGTAATATCCAAGTCATTGTCGGGCCTTCCCTTTGAAAGTACGTCAAGTATGTTGTGCTCTATTTGCATCATTCGCTTCATTTGCATAAGTCAGTTGGGTCACGTGTTCATCATTTGCATGCATTACATGAGTCGGTTCGCCGACGAATAATAACGAGCAATGAAAACTATAAAACTCATGCGGATAAGCGAAGGCGAGAACAAATGTTTAATGAAGGCGAGAAAGTAATGGTGCGAGTCCGCCCTGAGGGGCTCCCCTCGGGGCCTGCCAAAAAGATAAGCGTCAGGCGAATGAGTCCTTACTCAATTATTAGTCGTATTGGGACAAACAACTACCAGCTCGATATCCAGGCAAGTATGGAAATTTATCCAGTGTTTAATGTTGAGGATCTGACATTGTATTACGAGCCTCACGAGTATGTGGACCCGAACAGTGGAGATGCCCAGCCACGCCCACCCCCACTTTCGTTGTCTCGCCACTCTCATACTCCACTTATGTCTGATGGCCACAACTACTCACCTACCTCTGACACTCACCCACCTGGGGACTCGTCTTCTTTAGTTCTACCGACGGTGCCGCCGATCGCACCGGGATCCACCACTCGTGAGTTGAGCGATGAGAGCATCATGGAGACCAGACTCCACCAGTGGATTCCTACTACAGACGTTGGTGACTCTTGGATACTTGCCGCAGAGCTTGATCGATTCGCCCCTAGACTTCGACTTCAGCACGCTATCTCCATTCACCGGAGATGACAACTTTTCAGTTAGGGGGAGTTGATTGGCGAGAACACTTTTCCAGCGACGACAATTGGGCGACCTCTGGTGGACTTCTTCGAGTTTTACCTAACATGCAGCGAGAGAATTTTGATCCCTATTCATCGGGAGATGAATTCTTTCAAGTCAGAGAAATTGATGCGGAGCATAAACGAGCACTTACAATGGATGACGAGTTTTGGGCCCATTCGGGGCTGATTTGGCGACTTTTCATATATGGTGTGCACGGATCGACGATTGGACTCAGCAGATGTGTTAGATTTGCATTGTGAATCGATTTGATATATTATTTCACTATTTTGCATTTTATTTTGATGTATTTAGGTGGTCTCACCTTCGGTCAATCATAGTCATCGATAATGGGATGCCCTAATACTCATTTTATTATAAATAGATGGTTTGTGGGCTGATTGAAGGCATTGCAGAATTTGGAGAACTTCATTCCCGGATTCCAGCGATCCCTCCTCGGTGCCGACGTCGTGGAACCCTAGGTGACGACTCCTAGGTGCTCGTTCTTCCCCCCAAGGTACCCTCTACCCTCGCCTTCATTTTCCACTCCTCAAACCTTTGTTTCCACCCGTTGCAGCCCACCCTTCCAGACCCCGAAGCTGCCGGCATGCTGCCTCCTTGCAGCGGCCCAACCCGCCACCTCCTCTCCAGCACGCACCCCTCCATCGCCGTTACAGGGCCGTTGGCCCCATGCCATCTCCCCCACGGTCCAGCCAACAAGCCATCACCCTTCCCCACCGCCACCCACCTCCTAAAAGTTGCCCTAATAGCCCGTCGGCATCCACCGCCCCCTTCTCCCTAATCCGCCAACTCCCCTTCGTGGATCCACCGTCCTAACAACCCTAAAATTCTAGATCAGTCCAAATCTAGGGTTATGATCTCCCGATCCGTTATTTCTACCATTCATACTTTCCATTTTTGCCCGGATCCAACCCTAAATAGCGGATCCACCCCTCCCCGGCCCGAATCTACTCGTACGAGGCCGGATCTACCCGTTTCCCGCCTAATCACATCCTTTACCGCCGAGGACAACCACCACCTTCATTTTCACGTCGTCGGTTCCACCTTCGATCACCAATCTACACATCCGGACTCAAGTTCTTCAGTGTCTCGGTTCAATCCGCTACTTTGTGAGTTTTTTGTGGTATTGGTTTATTTGATTTGACATTTCCATTGATGAATAAATGCATTTGTTGTGATTCTTGCTAGTAGAAATTGTTTCGGTATGCTAATAATTTGCAGGTGGAGTTATTCGTCGTGCGCTTTGCCTTGGCCCTCCGAGTAGTGGAAAGTCGTTATCAAATTGCCAAATTAATTAGTTGTTTTCAATTCTAAATTTTTCTGTGGTGTTACATATAAAATATCATTGCTCATAATTATTTGTCGTCATCACTGACGATCGCATTGAATTTAGAGTCGTGTAAGGCTCAATTTGTTTGGGCGTTTCGCAGCTCCGTTTTGGGCAAACGCCGCTGGAAAGAGGGTAAATAAATGAACTTCTGGCGGCGCTTGCTTCGTTTCCACCCGCCCGCCTTGAGAAATGCCCCAAAAAGCTCTGTTTGGAGCAGCCACCTCTGTAACAACCTGGCCCGCTAGGAGCACAACGCCGCCCGGCCAAAAACACAGCACAGGAATCTACAAGGCCTGCAGGCCGTACAGCCCAAAGCTCTCCGCGCTTGTTTCTCAGCAGCGGTAGGTTGTTGTCACGGGGTTTTGAACCCGCAACCTTGATAAGACCCTCCTGCAAACAGGGCTCAGTTGGTGATGAGCCCTGTTTGCAGGAGGGTCTTATCAAGGTCTCGGGTTCGAAATCCCGTGGCAACAACCTACCGCTGCTGAGAAACAGGCGCGGAGATTTGGTTGGGGTGTACGACCTACAGGACTTGTAGATTCCGGCAGTACCACCCGTGGTGCGAGGTTGTCTTCCTGGGCTGCATGGTGGGCCGAGCGGCGCTGTGCTCCTAGCGGGCCAGGTCGTTACAACCTCCCCCCTCTGGTTCGAACTCTCCGTTTCCACCCGCCGGATCGACCCGCCACCGTCGAACCAAATGGAGTCTTAGTGTGTCGCATTTGTATTTCCACTTAGCGCCCTAGGTTTTATGCACCCCGTAGCCTACCCCACATCAAATGCCAACTACAAACTAGTTATATTACGCCGCATACATTATAATGAAAAAATTTCAAATTCTCCCCCTAAAATTGTAGTATTTTATACATTTCAACACCTCAATCTTTTTTTCTTCAAACGGTTGCTAGAACATGTTTGTGTTTACGTGCATTTAAAAGATCATAACAAGACTATAGATTTCAATATCTCGGTCTTTCAGTTTTTGAATGGATGATTTGTTTGTGTAATGTAACGAGCGCATCCAACCCTAAAATCAATTGGTTATAGGTGGAGGGACCTACGAACTATATAAATTATAAAGTGCACAAGACTATATGAGTTTTTGATGTGAGATCATGCTGAACACACCCCACCTAATAGCATCCTTCACCTTTAGAATGTGGACTACTTTGTTTAGATAGGTGACATGGGAGTGGGTGGTTGAGCCTATCAACCTCTAATACCGTATTAGAGCATAAACATTCAACCTAAAATCAATTGGTTACAGTGAAAGGATCCATGATCGTAAACAATATTACACGAGTTTTTGATGTGCGACTAAATTCCAACACGAGGATTTCTTTTGATTAGTTGGGTGCCGTGGGGTGGGCGTTAGGCCAATCCTACTCCGATACCATATTAGTACATATTTATCCAAACCTAAAACCAATTGGTTATAGGTGGTAAGGCCAATCTATATAAAGTGAACAAGACTACATGAGTTGAGCCAAGAATACTATAGTGCCATACTAAATAGATCATAGAAAGATGCCAAATAAATGATTTGACCCCTCTTCAGTGTTTATAGCTATTAAACTGGAAGGCCCTTCTAAAAATTTATCCACAGGATTTAGAAAGAAAAGGAGAGAAAGAAAAAGAGAGAGAAAACGATAATGCAATATATATATATAAATATTCACCTGGCGAAGAAAATTTTCGAGAGTACCTAGCTTTCCCATGGCCATAGCCATCTGACCCATATAGTTGGCAACATTACCCGAAGAACCAGAAGGGCCGAGAGAGCCAGCCAAAGTTTCAGCCAAGGACTGTTGGAGCGCCTCCATGCCTTGTGATAGGGCTTCCTCTGCCTGCTCAGAGGTTTGTTGGAGGTTGCAGATTCCCACCAACTGCTGCTCAGTCAGAGGTTCCAGGTGATTTATTAATAACTGCATGGTTTCCAAAAGCAATGATGACAAATTAGATTAACTTGAAGATATCTTGCCCAACACTAGTTCTGAACTCGTTATAAGCATGTAGGGAATATTTTCCAACTTTTATACAAGGCATGCAAGTATCACATCACCAACACACAAAATCAAGAAATTGAGATTTTATGCATGGAAATTGTATGGGGAGTGCATACATACATGATGCAGGACAGTTTTGGTAAAGTAAAAGTCTGACTCTATGAATGACTAAATGAATGATAAATTTATTTGATGGCTAAACTTGCAACAATGAATGTTATAAATGATATGACACAATAATCACATTCAAGTAAAAATTAAATATGGTGGTACACATACGAGAGTGCTAAAACAAACAAACAATTGAACGGACAAAGCCCGACAAATCACAAGATGCTTGGTACAAAGATTAAAATACAATATTATAAAAACAGTGAATTAACACAAAATTCAGTAAAAACTTTTACAACAAAGAGCTAAACTTACACAATTATCCTCATAGAAGGCTCGGTTGATGTCCCATGAGAGACCTGGCTGGAAAGGCGGAGGCAGGCATACTCTGGATTTTTCAGAGGGGATTTGGGGGGCCGGATGAGGCGGTTTCAGTGCTGAATTTCAGTTTGTGTGTGCTGTATGGTGGGGGCTGGGGGTTGGAAGAGAGTGTGTGGTGATTTGAGTGATTTGGGGAGTTCGGTAGTGAATGAGCAAGAATTGTTGTGCTGGAATGGGTATCCCAGGGTGCTGGACTGCAATCCCAGAACCCAGAAAACTACTTCTCCGGGCTGTCCAAGACTGGAACAGTGGTTGAGGAAGGGAGCTGATGGATATTGAGGGGTTGTGTTGACAGAGGAGGGTTGGGAAGCTTCAGGAAAGAGAGAGAGAGATGGCGGAAGAAAGGTTGGAGAAATTGCTTGGGTAGTGGGCAGAGGGGACGGTTATAGATGGACTGAATGTAGTTGGCGGTTTGAAAGGAGGGAGGGGGGGACAGGCTGTTTGGGAATGGAAATGTGATGCAGGATAGGGATTTATGAGTGAACTCAAAGCAATGCAAACCCTAAGTATAGTATCAGAGAACTAAACCCTATCAAATCTCATGATGATGTGTGCATGCAACAAGTGATCTCACCACAAATTGCAAAGAAAAATAAAGCACAAAACATTAGCATTTAACATGCAAGTGATATGCAAACAATTTTATTAAGTGAGCAATTTAGGTTTTTCTCTTTTTGGAGGTGTTGGAAAATATAAATTAGGCTCATTCCTTTTGGCCCATGTTTTGGCTCATTTATTCTGTGTATTTATCCCACATCTTAGATTGAGATTTCTCTCCTCCCTTTCTTTCTATAAATATGTACACTCTCATGATGTAAAGTGATTTTTAAGGGGTTAATAAAATTCTTCTACATGGTATCAAAGCCCAAAAGATCACTCCGCGGTTAGGTTTTTCTAAACTGCATCAGCTCGTGCAACTGCGTTCGCTTTTTCAAACCGCAACCCGTTGTTTCGTTTCCAGTGCTCGGTTAGGTTTTTCTAACTGCAGCAGCTGGTGCGACTTGTTGGGCATCCCTTTGCCCGCCTCTGTCCTCCTCTGCTTTTTATAGTTCTTTCTGGGTTGGCCCCCCACCGCTTCTCTCTCCGCGGCCTGCGCCTGATAGTCGTTGTTTCTTTCTTTGCCGCTCCCCAATCCGCTGCTTCCCATTCTCAACCCGCTGATCTTCGGTCGGCCTCCAGGCTGCAGCTTCGTGTTCGCAGAAGCATCTCTAGTCCGCAGCTCTCGTAGCCGCCGCACTTCTTGCCTCAATCCGCTGGTTCCTTTATCTAGTCTGATGCTTCCGCCTCGCGACCTGTTCGCTGCTTCAAGCCGCTACCGACGCCTCCTTAGAATTTTTGATGTGCCAATAGCTCTCTAGCCGCGTGACTTGCCCGTAGTGCTCTGTTGCATGATTGCTACTTCCTGACCGCTCGCCAAGACCGCCTGCTCGCTTTTTGCGGCTTCGCTTCCAGACCGCCTGATCGCTTCGCGCGGCCTTGTTTCCTGACCGCTGATCGCACTGTTCTAGTCGCATGTCGGAGTACGGCTAAGACCGATCTACTCTATTCGCCAGGTCCTCTTGCTTCCAGACAGCCTGTTCGCCTGCTTGATCGGCCTGTTCGCAGATAGCCAGTTCGCCTGCTTTAATCCGCCTGTTCGTCGTGTGGCCAGTTAAACTGTTGTCAACTACTGTTTGCCAGTTCCTGGAGCTATTTTTTACATGGATTCGACTGCTACTTCCTCCCTCCCTGCTCGTGTTGTTGCTTCTCCTCTTAAACTTCGTGAGGAACTTCGGATCACCGTCATCTCTCTTCGTGGGAAGTAGAACTTTGTTGAGTGAGTTCACTCAATTCGCCGTGTTCCGCAAGCAAAAGATCTTTTTCGTCATCTGACAAGGGCCCCCCACTGCTCCCATTAAGGATTGGATCTGTGATGATGGTCGTGTCCAGTCATGGATTCTTAATTCCCTGGACACCGAGCCATATAGGATAGCTATGTATCATGACACGGCCCATGTTATGTGGGAGGATCTTCACTCCCTCTATTCTGGCAAGGATAGCCTTCAGCACTTGTTCGACATCATTACATACCTTCAATCTCTTGACCCCGGGGCCACTGGAGACTTGACTTCATTCGTTGTTAGGGTCAAAACCCTTGTAGAGGCATGAATATAGCACCAGCCCCCTACCACGGATTTGGTTGCACAACGGGCGCAGAAAGAGGCAGTTGGGCTTGTCATGATGATAGCTCATGTTCAATCTCATCTCCATAGTGTTCGGGCTCAGATTTTGTCCTCAGTCTTTGCCAGATGATAGTTCATTACAGTGGTCAATGGTGACATCATCCCAGTTTCTGGTGCTGCTCATATGCCTCTTACTCCAACTCTTTCTTTATCGGTTTTTCATGTTCCGAGATCCCCTTTTAACCTACTTTCTGTTAGTCGGCTTACTCAGGACCTAGATTGTTTGTCACATTCTCGCGCTCTTCTTTTGTTGTGCAGGATCAACAAACGCAGAGTATACTTGGTAGGGGGCGGCTGTCTAATGTGTTATACCTTCTAGACGTTCCACCGTCTCTTATGTTGATTGACATCATCGTCCTGGGCATGCTCCTCTCCAGATTCTAAAGAAAGCACTTCCAGATGTTTCTCTTCAGGAGTTTACTTGTAAATCTTGTATCTTTGAAAAACAACATCGTGTATCTTTTATTTCTTCTTGTACTCGGAGTGATGCTCTTTTTTGTTTAGCGCGCTCTGATATTTGGGGACCATATAAGATCCTCAGTGTTTATGACTATCATTATTTTATGACTTTTATTGATGTTTATACATGTATTACCTGGTTGTACTTACTTCGTGATCGTACTGAACTTCCTTTCATTTTTCGTGCATTTATTATGAAGATTCGCACTCAGTTTTCCACTTGCTTAAAAGTCTTCGCACTGATAATGCACGTGAATATACCAGTCGTACATTCTCTAATCTATGAACTGAATTTGGTATTATTCACCAAACGTCATGCGCGTATACTTCTCAACAGAATGGTGTGGCAGAGCGGAAAAACCGTCATCTTCTTGATGTCGTGAGATCTCTTATGTTTCAAATGCAGGTTCCTCCGCTATACTGGAACTTTGTTGTTTCTATTGCTTGTCATTTAATCAATTGCATGTCCTCGTCCATTCTCAACTTTGCGGCTCCACTTACTCTTCTGTTCTTTCAAAAGCTCTGTTCTCTCTTCCGCCTCGCGTTTTTGGATGTACATGTTATGTCCATAACCTTGGTCCACCCACAGACAAATTGGCTCCTCGTGCTTCCAAATTCATGTTTGTTGCCTTCTCTCGCACCTAAAAGAGTTATGTATGATACTCAACAACCGATGGCAAAATGGTTGTTTCTGCTGACGTCACTTCCCTTAAAGATCAACTGCTTCACTCGTTCCCTACGGATCCTCTACTTCCTCCTCCTCTACCCAGGCCTACGGTTTCTGTCACGTTTCCACTTCCGCCTCTCCGCCTATCCAACCCAAACCACCCCTTCAGGTCTACTATCGCCGCCCTCCCAAATCTAATACCCTGCAACAACCTCCCTCTCCCGATGTGCTCTCGCGGCATGTTGATTCGACATCAACCTCTATGGCTCATCGCTTGGTGAATCACGTCTCCTTACATCGTGTAACATCTGTAATCTGACGCAAAAATTTAATTAAATTGTAGGGTCAAATCGCGAATGATTTTGATCGAGCCAGCGCGTAGTCGAGCTATAATGTTAGTATGCTTTAAAATCGCGTTCGTTAATTAGTGATTTATGTCAATCGTAAAGATTGTATGATGCATTTTATTTTAATAGCGAAGCGCACCACATTTTTATTGTCATAAGGAGTTAATGTGGATTGGAACTTTAGGAGTGGGGTGCCAATAGCAATTCTCACCTCTTTGGGTGGGAAAAGGGGGCGGATTTCCCCAGCGGTTATCAAAACCGCACCCTGTCGAGTAATAAAAGCCCGCAAATCCCTTGTATCCTAAATCATGTAACCCCCTTCACGAAAACTGCCGCTCCTTCGCCCGATTTCGGTCTTCCGCAACAGCGGGCGTTCTGCCTCCCACAAGCCCTAGCGACACCTTCCCCCGCACCGTTTCTCAGCGCAAACCCTCCCTCCTTCCTCTGCTGGCGCTGGCGAGTCTCCTTCTTCCTTCCTGTGGCGTAGGAGAGCCGAATTCATCCCTAACCGGTGAAAGTCAAGAGGGCCGAAGTATCGTTTTGGTTCCGGTGAGTTTAGACCTCACTTGTCTTCATTTCTTGGTGGATAATTCTTCTAATTAGAAGTTGATTCCAACTATCTTCTCATTTCTTCGTGCCCTAATTAGCGATCAGAGTAATAGATCCACCGCAAATTTGGAGTTGATCGCATTGTTGAGTCTTAATCACTCTCACGTAGAGGTACTACACCATTTTGGTCCTTCAGATTATTTACCCTAGCCATTTTGAGTTTCCTTTACCGATAACCCTAAAGGGAAAAATGCGTAATTTAGAGTTGTCGTGGATTTGCAGATTTTTGGTGGCCTCGGGGCAAAGTTCTGGAAGTCCTCAGTAGTCAGATTTCCTTCGAAAAAGCAAGGTCGCCTCGCCAAGTGTACGAGCGTCGCATCACCACTGTAAGGAAGTCTAATTGTTGTTAGTTAGACATATCAAATAATTACTTCAAGAACGCATGTGTAGTTTCGTATAAGCATTATAACCATATATAGAAAGGTGTGGCGGCAGGAAAACGGTCGCGGTATAAGTGTAGGATGACACCCTTTTCCAGACCCGAATAGTCAGGTCATGTATACTAACGTTAGGTACGAAACATTTACACGTGTACGTAAGTTTGGAAATTTGTCTAATCAAGGGCATGAACGTCCCTTCTAGCCGACCACAAGAAAATCAAGGGTCGCTCAATAGTACACCAAAGAGATGTCCCGAGCAGAGTAGCGTCAGACCTAAAAGGGTCAGAAAGCACACATGAGTCTTCTCGTGCTAGGTAGAGGCAGCACTACCTTTCTCATAAGCCATATGGTATCCTATGAGTTGTAGAGTCTTGGGAGTTGACTCCCCTTCGAGGCAGTTAGTAGATTCGAGACTGTGCCCATGCGACACTAGAACAATTGGGTTTGTAATATGGTCTCGGGTCGTCAGTTTTTCAGATGCGCATTAGGAGCTACTCTGCCTAGAGCCTTTCAAGTAGAAGTGCAGACTAAAAACCACTCAGAACTCAAGTATAGACCTGACGTGAGACAGTACACTAGGTAGTGAACGTCGGGACTTGGGTAAGTAAAATGAGAGTTCATGAACATAGAACGAGTATGTGCGTTGACCAGGAAACATTGTAAAGGCATGCATAACATCTAGCATAAAGGTTTTAAATGAACAAAACTATTATCTAAAGGCATGCATTCATCATTTAAGAAAATATTTTAGTGTCACTAGGAGAAGTTATTTTTCATTACTCTGACCCCTTGTAGGCAATGTTTTTACAGATGACCCAGGTGAGAAACAACGCCTAGGATGAGCGTCCTTGTGGTGTCAGTTTGTAGTTGGTTTCCTATTCAGTTTTCTTTTCTTTCAGCATACACTTGTAGCCTTAAATATTGTATCTTGTTAATGTTTAAATATTATGTATCAGACTTATTATGTTACTTCAGATTTTCAGTTCTTTCATCTCATTTCATGTTTAGTGGCTCTATGAATCCAGCTTATAAAGGTATGTGGTTACCCTTAGTTTCTTTCATAGCTTCTGTTGTAAGTTTAAATTCTCAGTATTTTTCTTTATACCTGTTGTGTACTAGTTTTAATATTGTTTCCTAATTCTCTTTATATCGCTGACTTGGCCGGACGGCTGATTTTTGTAAAACTGGGAAGGGGTGTTACACATCGCCTCTCCCCACCTCTTCTAAAATTTGTGCCCTCCCTCCTCTATTTCTATACCTAACTCTTTACAGGAGGCTCTCCAGCATCCGGGGTGGCGTGCAGCAATGGGTGAGGAAATGACAGCTCTTTGGGATAATCGGACTTGGGATCTTGTTTCCCTTCCCCTACAACAAACTTGTGTTGATTGTAAGTGGGTCTTTGCAGTCAAACATGCTCCTGACGGGACGATTGAACGGATAAAATGTTCGGCTTGTTGCTCGCGGGTTTACTCAACAATAAGGTCTCGACTACGATGAGACTTTTCCCCAGTTGCCAAGTTAAATACAGTTCGGGTTCTGATCTCTCTAATTGTTCATCGTCATTGGCCCCTACACCAATTGGACATCAAAAATGTTTTCCTCAATGGTGATCTTCTCGAAACAGTTTATATGGAGCTCAGCTAACTTCTCTCTGTTTACTCGTCACTAACCAACTAGCACTGTCATTCTTCTAGTATATGTTGATAAAAATTTGATTACTGGAAAAGATTTTACTGGGATCCAACAAATCAAGCATCACTTGAACTCTGCCTTTCAGACTAAAAACCTGGGGAATCTTCGTTATTTTCTTGGACTTGAAATAGCCAGAAGACTGGATGGCCTTGTCTTATCACAAAGGAAGTACTGTCTTGACCTGCTTCAAGATGCAGACTACACAGGATGCAAACCGGCTGACACTCCTATGAATGTCAATCACAAGCTCTGCGCACATGAAACTGAGTCTGATCCTCTACTTACAAATCCAGAGTATTATCGGCATCTTGTTGGAAAGCTAATATATCTAACAGTTACGAGGCCTGATATCTCGTTTGCAGTTGGAGTTGTCAGTAGGTTTATGCACACTCCGCGAACCTCTCACCTCCAGGTTGTAGAGTGTATTCTCATATACTTGAAGACTGATCCGGAACAAGGGCTTGTATACAAACCATCCTCTTCTTTATCTTTGGTTGCATACTCAGATGCTGACTATGCGGGTTCTCTTGATGATCGACGATCCACAACTGATTTTTGTACGTACTTTGGAGGAAACCTTATTACCTGGCGTTGCAAAAAGCAATTTGTCGTTGCTCGCTCGTCTGCTGAAGCCGAGTACCGTGCAATGGCAGCGGTTGTATCGGAACTCACCTGGCTAGAAAGTCTTCTTTGGGATTTGTGTGTCACACTGTCCTCACCAGCTACTATGTTTTGTGATAGTCAAGCTACTATATATATTGTCAAGAATCTCGTATTTCATGAGCGAACCAAACACATCGAGGTTGACTGTCATTTCGCTCGAGAGAAGGTTTAATTAAAGAAGTTGGAATTAGAGCATGTGGCGACTACTGGGCAAGTTGCAGATATCCTCACTAAGGCCTTACCTCGACCATTGTATCATCAGTTCTTATCCAAGCTTGGTGCCTACGACTTGTATGCTCCAGCTTGCGGGAGAGTGTTGGAAAATATAAATTAAGCCCATTCCTTTTGGCCCGTGTTTTGTCTCATTTATTCCTTCTATTTATCCCACATCTTAGGATTGAGATTTCTCTCCTCTCTTTCTTCCTATAAATATGTACACTCTCATGATGTAAAGTGATTTTTAAGGGGTCAATAAAATTCTTCTACGGGAGGACCATTAGCCAAATGGATAAATGAATAAGACCAATAAATCATGATTAGTCACAAAACAAACACACTAACACATTGACATCCAATTTGTACAACAATGCTGAAAAAAATAAATCCAAACAAATACACGCACGGGTAAGGGACCTGGGGAGAAAGAGTGGACATCCGGTGATTGGAGGAGCAGCAGTGGCTATCTGGAGGATGGATCAGTGCAGTTTGTTGGTCGTCAGAGGGGTAAATGGATGTTTTTTGGGTGTTCTTTATGAGGGGAGGGACTGGATGTGGTGGCCTTTTGATTGGAGAAAGCCTGATGAAAGTAGGCTAGATATTTTTGAAGTGGTGGGGAGGGGCTGGCTAGAATTTCTGCTGCAGTTTAAGGAATGGGGAAGGGTATGGGATGTGTAGGCTGGGCTGAGAAGGGTTGATTGGGAGAGGTTTGAGTGAAAAACAAGCGTTAATCTGCTGTTTTGAATGGTGCGGCTGAAGGAAGGATAGGAGAAAGGTTTAGGGGGATTCAGTTGAGGTTTTGATGACGGGGTGAGATGGAGTGGCTGTAAGGTGGAATTGGCAAGGGTGTGGCAGTAGCTTTTTGCGAGTCATCTGATAAATTAGAGCATGGGAGAGGCGCTACTGCAAGGAAAGACAAAGAAGCAAGAAGAATAATACCTAAGAGCATGGTTATCAGGACCGTGATCCGGATCGTATGATCTTATTTAGGATCTAAATCGGCACATCTATGATTGGAATTGCAATCCAGATCGATCTAGATCGCGATCCTGACCCGAATCTACTGGTATGACCAAAGGTAACTAGAAACATGTTCAACCCTATCCTGATCTCATTCAATCGCTCCAACTCTCATAACTCATTGTTTAACCTTATCTCAATCCCGCCCTCATACCTCATCACAGAATCATATCATGTTGTTTTACCGTATCTCAAGTGTTGATTGCCGACTACAAATAGAGGTCAAGAGCAGCTTCTTCGGTCGCTTTTAGTTCAAATTTGTTTTTATTATTAGTAAACATTGAGTGTGTTATCTGAAACTAAAATTGAACTTAGTATGATATTATCTTTTTGATTTAGTTATCCAAAAAAATTAATATAGTTATTCACATACCACTCAATTTTTTGATTTTTTTTATTAATTGAGCATGTAATTTAATGATACAAAATTCAATTTTATTTTTTAGCATTAATTTATGAATGTTGTAGAATCTTGTGATCCTCGATCCGATCCTATAATTTGATCTGATTCAACCTCAAAACAATCTCATCTAGGATCTTGATCCTGACAACCTTGCCTATGAGTTGACACCAAGGGTTTCACCGAGTCGACACAGCGAGAAGACCCCAGATTCCGGGAAGAAGCTCTCCAAAATTGGCGATCGCCATCAAATCAGTCTCCTTTCTCTTATTTATAACAAAACACGACTGGGGCAATCATCGTGGATAGTTATGATCGGTCGTCAACGATGGTTATCCAAATTCACTAAATAAATCACTTAAAATAAAATAGATAAATGAAAAATATCGAAATGTCATTCTAAACATGATTGCGGGCTCGGACCGTCCACCGGGCGTTACCAAATATGCCAAGTGGGGACCAAACGTCCTTGAACATTCCCCGAAACTCATGCTCTGATGTCTCATCACTAACTGAGCTGTAAATCCTAACAATTTCTAGCTCGTAAGATTCTCCTCAGGAAACAGACACAAACGAGGGGATTTTATCGCACACCACCACCAACCTGTAACGAAGGAGTGACTTGCGGAGAAACGGAGGTATGAACGTGTAACATCCGTTATCTGACGCGAAATTATTTTAATTGTAGGGCCAAGCCGCGACGATTTCTGATCGAGGCAGCGCGTCGTCGAGGTACGATATTAGTGTGGTCAAAAGGTCGCATTCATTAATTGGTGATTTATGTTAGTCATAAATTTAGTGAGACGCATTTTATTTTAGTGACGTTGCGCGGCAAAATCGTGAATATGCGAGGAGTTAATGTGGTACGGTTTGTGTTTAGCAAGAATAAATAAAAATTTAAGAACTTATGGGGTGCCAATAGCAGTTTTAACCCCCCCCCCCCCTCTCTTAATACGGTTATCAAAACTGCTTAGCCCACAAATTTATTCCCATAACCTCACTTCACGGGTAAGGAAAATCGCAAGCCGTCTTTCTCCCGTTCCGTCTCCCGCACGAAGCAACGCCAAGCACGCAAACTGCAGCAGACCCCGAACGCTTCCGTCTTCCGCAGCCGACGAGCCCGACGCATCCCGCTACCCTAGCCGGCGGCCGATCCCTCTCCGGAAATCATTTTTGACTCCTCCCTCCTCTGCAGGCATCGGTGAGTCTTCCTCTTCCTTCCTTGGCCGTGTGAGAAACTGGTTTAACACTAATCGGCGGAGGTTGAGTTTCGTTTTGTTTCCGGTGAGTCGATCCCTTTCTTTTCTCGATTTCTTTTTGGATAGCCTTCGTTGTGGAAGTAAAATTTAACCTAGGTTTTCATTTCTGTTTTCCTAAATAGGTTTTGGAGTTCGTGATCCTCCGCGAAAGTTGGGTTGAGTGTTTTGAGAGCCTCAATCACTCTACGTAAAGGTAATATCTGAAGTTTAGCGCTTGAAATTTTGTAACCCTAGTTGTATAAAAATTTTTCACGGAAAATTTTAAAGGGGAAAATTATGAAATTAGGACTGCTCTAAATTGCAGGACTTTGGTGGGGTCGGGGCAGCATTCTGAAGGTCCCCAGCAGTAGGATTGTCTTCGGAAGAGAAAATGTCGTCGCGCCGAGTGTACGAGCGTCGCAGCACCACTGTAAGGAAACCTAATTCATGTTAGTTAGACATAGCAAGCAATATAATTTTGTATAGGCATGTGTAGGTTTGTTCCAAACATCATGACCATGCATAGAAAAGTGTGGTGATAGGAAAACGGTCGCGGAAAATGTGTACAATGATACCCTTCTCCAAGACCCAGGTAGTCAGATCATGAACAGTAACGTTAGGTGCAAAACCTATACCCGTGTACGTAAGCTTGGAATTTGTCCAACCAAGGGCGTGAATGTCTCTTCTAGTCGACCATGAGATAGTCAAGGGTCGCTCAGTAGTACACCAAAAGAGATGTCTCAAACAGAGTAGCATTTGACCAAAAGGTCAGTAAACACACTTAAGTCTCTTCGTGCTTGGTAGAGGCGCACTACCTTCCTCATAGGGCATATGGTATCCTATGAGTAGCAGAGTCTTGGGAGTTGACTCCCCTTGAGACAGTTAGTAGATTCGAGACCGTGTCCGAGCGACACTAGAACAATTGAGTTCGTCAGATGCTCTCGGGTCGTCAGTTTCAGATGCGCGTTAGGAGCTACTCTGTCTGGAGCCTTCCAAGTAGATGTGCAAGTTAGAGGTCACCTAAAACTCAAGTATAGACCTGACGTGAGACAGTACACTAGTTAGTGAACGTCGGGACTTGGGTTAGTGAGTTGTAAGTCACGAACATAGAACAGGTAGATGTTTTGACCAGGTAGTGTGCTGAAGGCATGCATAACATATAACATAAATGTTTTTAATGCACGAAACTATTTTTCTAAAGGCATGCATTCATCATATGAGAAAATGTTTTTAGTGTCACTAGGAGGAATTATTTTTCTTTACTCTGACCCCTCGTAGACAATGTTTTTACAGGTGACCCAGGTGGGAAACTATGCCTATGATGAGCGTTGGTGGCGTCAGTTTGTAGTGTTTTCTCATTTAGTTCTTTTTTACTTCCAGCATATAGTTGTAGTGGTGGACAATGTAACTTGTTAACATTTTATATGTCATGTAGCAGACTTATGATATTATTACAGATTTTCAGTCATTTCAATTCTATCATGTTTAGTGGCTCTGTGAATCCAGATATCAGGTATGTGATTACCCTTAGTTTACTTTCTTAGCTTCCGTTGCAAGTTATAAAATTTTTAGTTGCTTCTACTTTATACCTGTTGTGTACTAGTTTTGATACTGTTTCCTAGTTCTCTTTATATCACTGACCCGGCCGGATGGCTGATTATTGTAAAACTGGGAATGAGTGTTACAAATTGGTATCAGAGTCAGGTTTAGGATCCCTGAACCCAAGAAAGATTCACAGAGTCATAGGACTGTGTAAAAGTAAACACTTGTTAGTAGAGTATTTAAGTTGTGTTTAAGCCCTAGTTTCGCAAGAGTACGAAATAAATTGCTAAGCCAGATTTCTCTGATGCATGATAAATAATTATATTTTTTTTATATGTTCTATCAGGCACCACGAGTCAGTGAACCGGGTGAATCTTCACGTCAGGACCCTGTTCCTAACCCGACTATGGGAGATGCTGTCGTGCCTCAGGTACCACCAGTTCCAGCAGCTCCAGAGGGCACAGACATAGCGTCTCAGATTGCCAAGGCGGTTACTGTTGCCTTGATGGAGTTTCAGAGAGGACTGGCTGCAGGGTTCCAGCTCCAGTACAAGTACCAGCCACTGCCCCAGCTTCTGCCCCAGCACCCGTGGAGATGACCCTGGAACGCTATTTGAGGAACTTTAGAGAGCTGCAACCCTCGAACTACAGTGGGGATGAGACCCCGATGGACACAGATGATTGGGTAGCAAACACCAGAGACCTGTTGGATGTTTTAGAATGCCCAGAGAACAAGAAGGTTCATCTGGCAGTTTTTCTCCTCCGAGGTGAGGCAAAGGTCTGGTAGGACAAGTACCGGGCAGATGATCCGGCAGGTAAAATGGTTATGAAAATTTCCTCTATTTTTTTTTGAAGTGATACGTTCTTTTTAAATAGTATGACCGTGCTTTTGGCCAGGTCGTACACCAGACATGTTTACGTGGGGCGAATTTTCTAGAGCGCTTGCAAGTTGGTTCGTGCCTCCTTCCGCGCGACGAGGTCTACAGGAGAGATACCTTAGACTTTTTCGGGGGGGCGGGGCTGTTACTGAGTACGAGCGAGAACTTACACATTTGGCTCGATATGCGGGCGTGATGCAGGGAGACCAGGCTGAGAAGTGCAGCCGTTTCGTGGATGGTCTGCGTGACTCGTTGAGGCAGCCGCTGATGACTATTGTCAACGCTGATTACAGGAGCTTAGTGGATACGGCTCGCAGGCTGGAGGCTGATCAGCAGAAGATTCAGAAGCGAAGTAATTTCCGTGCGAGGCGATCTCAGGATTCGCATCAGCCGCAGCAGAGCAGAAATGACCAAGGGAAGAACTGGAACAAGAAGCAGAAGCCTGATGCGAGGAAGAATGGTTAGTCTGGAGACAGGAGCAAGGACCACCCCCTTGTCCCAAGTGTCAGCGTCGCCATCCAGGAGAGTGTTTGGCCAGCGCGGGCGTGTGTTACAAGTGTCGTCAACCAGGACACATAGCTTATTTCTGTCAGGAAGGTGGTTCGAATCAGGTAATCAACCTTGTTGTATTCATTACATTTATGAAATTTCTGTAGATGACAAATATAATTTGTTCATGCAGTCAAAGTACGAGGTTGGTGGCTCAAGCAGAGCAGATAAGGGCAAAGTTTTGATGTTTACTGACGGGAGATTTCAGCAGGGTCGAGATTTGGTGCAGCCCAGAGCTTATGAGCTTGGTCAGCAGGAGGCAAAGGATCAGGAGGATGTAGTGACAGGTAAGTGTCTACTGTGCTTAACAAGTTTATTTAATCCGCCATAGTGACACACTTTTCATTTTGAAAACCATTCATGTAGGCATCCTTATGATTCGTAATTTACCCTCCAAGATTCTGTTTGATACTGACGCCTCGCACTCGTTTATCGCAAAATCTCTAGTGCGTAAGCTGAATTTAGAAGTCTTCCCAGAGACGGTACCACTGGAAGTCATGATGCCGAATGGATCCCTTCTGCAGACCAGAGATAAGTGCAAAGTACCAGTGCAGTTTGGTGACACCAAGATTATCGTGGAAGCTTTGCAGCTACCTATCGCAGGATTCGACCTGATCTTTGGAATGGACTGTCTTTCGGCAGTCAACGCCAAGATTGATTGTAGGGCGAAGCAGATACAGTTTGAGGGCCCTAATCAGACTGCATTTTCTTTTCAGGGTCTGAAGGGAGTAGTGAAGATGATCATCTCCGCAGTCCAAGCTAGAAGTTGCATCAGTAAGGGTTGTGAAACCTTTGTAGTACTGATGAATGCGGATGCTAAGGCTGACTTGACAGAGGTACCAGTGGTTCAGGAGTTCCTGGATGTTTTCCCGGAAGAGCTCCCTGGTGCCCCTCCAGATAGAGAGATGGAGTTCCCGATAGACTTGCAGCCTGGGGCTACACCAGTAGCCAAATCCCCTTATAGGATGGCTCCAAGGGAACTAGCGGAGTTGAAGAGCCAGTTGCAGGAGTTGCTTGATTTGGGTTTTATACGTCTCAGTACTTCACCTTGGAGTGCTCCAGTAGTTTTCCTGAAGAAGAAGGATGGTAGTCTGAGACTGTGCATAGACTACCGTGAGTTGAACAAGCTGACAGTAAAGAACAAATATTCGATTCTCAGGATTGATGATTTGTTCGACCAGTTGGTGGGCTCGTGCACCTTTTCCAAGTTAGATTTGAGGTTGGGTTATCATCAGTTAAAGATTCGAGACGTGGATGTTCAGAAGACGGCTTTCAGTACCAGGTATGGACACTTCGAGTTCGTGGTCTTGTCGTTTGGGTTGACCAATGCCCCTTCAGTATTTATGGACCTGATGAACAGGATATTTCGGGAGTACTTGGATCGTTTTGTTATCGTTTTTATCGATGACATCTTAGTATTCTCAAGGAGTGCAGAAGATCATGATGCACACCTCAGGATTGTTTTGAGCACCCTCAGGAAGAACCAGTTGTATGTCAAGTTTTCAAAGTGTGAGTTCTGGCTTTCAGAGATTGCATTCTTAGGTCGCGTCATCAGTCAGCATGGGGTTAGTGTCGATCCGAAGAAGATAGAGGTCATTAAGAATTGGCCAAGGCTGACGACAGTTTTAGAGGTTCGCAGCTTTTTGGGTCTTGCTGGTTACTACAGGAGATTCATCAGGGATTTCTCAAAGATAGCCTTAACACTGACTTCCCTCACCAGGAAGGGTAAGGGCTTGGATTGGACAGTTGAGTGTGAATTGGCTTTTGAAGATTTAAAGAGCATGCTGATGACCGCAACGATCTTGAGTTTACCTTCAGGACCTGATGAGTTTCAGATTTTTAGCGATGCATCAGGTCAGGGTTTGGGTTGTGTTCTCATGCAGCATGGGAAGGTCGTATTTTATGCCTCGAGACAGTTAAAGGTTCATGAGAGGAACTATCACGTGCATGTCTTGGAGCTTGCAGCAGTCATTCATGCTCTGAAGATATGGAGGCACTATCTCTATGGTGTTCGTTGCGAGATCTTCACTGATCATAAGAGCCTCAAGTATATCTTTGATCAGCGAGAGCTCAATTTGAGGCAGCGCAGATGGTTAGAGTTTCTATCAGACTACGACGTAGACATTCAGTATCATCCAGGAAAGGCGAACGTTGTAGCTGATGCCCTTAGCCGTAGAGGTTCGTGTTTCTTCCTTCTCACTGAGCAGGAGTTAGTGCGGGAACTGGAGAGACTGGACATCACCGTTGTGCCACATTGTAGTTTTGGTTCTGCAAGGTTGACTTGGATGGAGATTACTTGCGACATTAAGGATAGAATCAGGACAGCTCTACCGTTGGATCCAAATATGACAGAGATTTGGAGCTCAGTGCAGACAGGTCAGAAGGAGAGATACACTATTCAGGATGATTTATTATTGCTTGATGGCAGAGTGTGTACCCCGATGTTAGTCACCTTCGCGAATATATTCTATTTGAGGCACACAATTCCAGATATTCTATACATCCGGGTAGCACGAAGATGTATGCAGATCTCAAGAAGGTAGTCTGGTGGCCAGGCTTGAAAAGTGATGTGGCAGATTACGTAGGGAAGTGCGAGACGTGCAAGTTAGTTAAGGTCGAGTGTCAAAGGCCTAGAGGCAAATTGCAGTCACTTCTCATTCCCGAGTGGACTTTTGAGGATATATTCATGGACTTCATCCATGATCTGCCGAGATCTCATAGTGGAAATGACTATTTGTTGGTTATAATAGATCGGCTTTCTAAGGTTGCCCATTTCATTCCTCTTAAGAAGACAGATCAGGGTCCCAGATTAGCACAGTTATATATGGACGAGTTAGTTCGACTTCACGGTGTTCTCAAGACTATAGTTTCAGACCGAGATGGCAGATTCACCTCCAGGAAGTGACGAAACGTACAGGAGCGGTTGGGTACCAGATTACAGTTCAGCACCGCATTCCATCCCCAGACCGATGGACAGACTGAGCGCACGAATAGGACTTTGGAGGATCTGCTTCGGATGTGCATATTGGATTTTGGAGGAAAGTGGAGAAGTATGTTACTCTTGTGGAATTCTCCTACAATAACAGTTTTCAGACGAGTATTGGAATGTCACCGTTAGAGGCCCTCTATGGTATACGTTGTCGGACACCGTTATGTTGGGCTGAAAGCGAGGAAAGGTCTACCATCAGGGAGTCGTGGATTGATAAGACCACTGACAGGATCAAGCTCATTCAGGAGCATATGAAGACAGCTCAGAATCGTCAGGCCAAGTATCATGATCAGAAGCACAGGTCAGTAGAATTCAGAGTTGGAGACTATGTTTATATGAAGGTCAGACCAGTCAGAGAAGTCTCTAGAATAAAGCGGATGGAAAAGTTGAGCCCCAGATTCGTTGGTCCTTTTGAGGTGCTGGAAAGAGTTGGTGAGATTGCTTATAGGTTTGCCTTACCTAAGGAAATGAGTGGTGTACATGATGTATTTCACGTCTCCTATCTGAGGAGAGCAGTCAGAGATTCCAGTCAGATTATCAGTACTGAGGAAGCACCAATCGAGACAGATCTTAGTATTGAGGTTAGACCAGTCAGAATAGTGGATTCAAGAATACAGAAGCTCAGAAATAGAGATGTTTACATGGTCAAAGTCCTTTGGATGGACTGTGACAGGCCAGAGTATACTTGGGAGCGAGAGGATTAGCTTAAGGGCAATGCAGACTACTCTTTCCTCTTCGATTCAGGTATGATTACAATTTTCGAGCACGAAAATTTTTGTTAGGAGGGGAGATTTGTAACATCCGTTATCTGACGCGAAATTATTTTAATTGTAGGGTCAAGCCGCGACGATTTCTGATCGAGGCAGCGCGTCGTCGAGATACGATATTAGTGTGGTCAAAAGGTCGCGTTCATTAATTGGTGATTTATGTTAGTCATAAATTTAGTGAGACGCATTTTATTTTAGTGACGTTGCGTGGCAAAATCGTGAATATGCGAGGAGTTAATGTAGTACGGGTTGCGTCTAGTAAGAATAAATAAAAATTTAAGAACTTATGGGGTGCCAATAGTAGTTTTAACCCCCCCCCCCCTCTTAATACGGTTATAACAACTGCTTAGTCCACAAATTTATTCCCGTAACCTCACTTCACGGGTAAGGAAAACCGCAAGCCGTCTTTCTCCCGTTCCGTCTCCCGCACGAAGCAACGCCAAGCACGCAAACCGCAGCAGACCCCGAACGCTTCCGTCTTCCGCAGCCGACGAGCCCGACGCATCCCGCTACCCTAGCCGGCGGCCAATCCCTCTCCGGAAATAATTTCCGACTCCTCCTCCCTCCTCTGCAGGCATCGGTGAGCCTTCCTCTTCCTTGGTCGTGGGAGAAACGGGTTTAACACTAACCGGTGGAGGTTGAGTTTCGTTTTGTTTCCGGTGAGTCGATCCCTTCCTTTTCTCGATTTATTTTTGGATAGCCTTCGTTGTGGAAGTAAAATTTAACCTAGGTTTTCATTTCCGTTTTCCTAAATAGGTTTTGGAGTTCGTAATCCTCCGCGGAAGTTGGGTTGTGCGCTTTGAGAGCCTCAATCACTCCACGTAAAAGTAATATCTGAAGTTTAGCGCTTGAAATTTTGTAACCTAGTTGTATATAAATTTTCCACGGAAAATTTTAAAGGGGAAAATTATGAAATTAGGACTGCTCTAAATTGCAGGACTTTGGTGGGGTCGGGGCAGCATTCTGAAGGTCCCCAGCAGTAGGATTGCCTTCGGAAGAGAAAATGTCGTCGCGCCGAGTGTACGAGCGCTGCAGCACCACTGTAAGGAAACTTAATTCTTGTTAGTTAGACATAGCAAGCAATATAATTTTGTATACGCATGTGTAGGTTTGTTACAAACATCATGACCATGCATAAAAAGGTGTGGTGATAAGAAAATGGTCGCGGAAAATATGTAGAATGATACCCTTCTCCAAGACTCAGGTAGTCAGATCATGAACAGTAACGTTAGGTACGAAACCTATACCCGTGTACGTATGCTTGGAAACCAAGGGCGTGAATATCCCTTCTAGTCGACCATGAGATAGTCAAGGGTCGCTCAGTTGTACACCAAAAGAGATGTCCCGAGCATAGTAGCATTTGACCAAAAGGTCAGTAAGCACACTTAAGTCTCTTCGTGCTTGGTAGAGACGCACTACCTTCCTCATATGGCATATGGTATCCTATGAGTAGCAGAGTCTTGGGAGTTGACTCCCCTTGAGACAGTTAGTAGATTCGAGACCGTGTCTGCGCGACACTAGAACAATTGAGTTCGTCAGATGGTCTCGGGTCGTCAGTTTCAGATGCGCGTTAGGAGCTACTCTGTCTGGAGCCTTCCAAGTAGATGTGCAAGTTAGAGGTCACCTAGAACTCAAGTATAGACCTGACGTGAGACAGTACACTAGTTAGTGAACGTCGGGACTTGGGTTAGTGAGTTGTAAGTCACGAACATAGAACAGGTAGATGTTTTGACCAGGTAGTGTGCTGAAGGCATGCATAACATATAGCATAAATGTTTTTAATGCACGAAACTATTTTTCTAAAGGCATGCATTCATCATATGAGAAAATGTTTTTAGTGTCACTAGGAGGAATTATTTTTCTTTACTCTGACCCCTCGTGGGCAATGTTTTTACAGGTGACCCAGGTGGGAGACTACGTATAGGATGAGCGTTGGTGACGTCAGTTTGTAGTGTTTTCCCATTTAGTTCTTCTTTACTTCCAGCATATAGTTGTAGTGGTGGACAATGTAACTTGTTAACATTTTATATGTCATGTAGCAGACTTATGATATTATTACAGATTTTCAGTCATTTCAATTCTATTCATGTTTAGTGGCTCTGTGAATCCAGATATCAGGTATGTGGTTACCCTTAGTTTACTTTCTTAGCATCCGTTGCAAATTATAAAATTTTTAGTAGTTTCTACTTTATACCTGTTGTGTACTAGTTTTGATATTGTTTCCTAGTTCTCTTTATATCGCTGACCCGGCCGGATGACTGACTATTGTAAAACTGGGAAGGGGTTTTACAGAACGTCCACCTCTCTCCGATCATCCACTCCCAGTGTTGCGAATAACTGGTTGTTCAACAAATAACCAACACATCACAATCAGCTCATCTATAAAAGGAGTTGCGAAGGTAATAAAACAGAGCAATAGTCTTATAGAACACAATAGTAATTAAAAGAGTAAATTGTAAGTATAAAGTCAGTGTCCGGGCCTGAGAGCCCAATAGTCCAATTACATGTATAAGTATAAAGGTGCGACCCGACAAGTAACAATTTACGTCGACCAGTTAATAGAAAAGTAAAGCTAGGCTAACACTAGTCTACTCTTCGGTTCCTCATCGTGTCCTTGTCTGCAATTCTCCATCATGCTCTTCCAGCTACACCAAAACACCACAAAAAACCCATTGTAGACAGCCCGATTATCTTCTTTGGCGAGAACAGAGAGAGAAAAAGAAATTGGAGCACTTTTCGGCGACCACCGGCAACAGACCGCCACCACATTGTTCGCCGACCTCTGGCGAACTGGAGAGGGGAAAGTTCTGACGACATTGTCGCCAGAGGATGGAGGCGGGAGGTCAAAATGGGAGCCCAGGCGATTTCGCCGATCCCTACATCAACGAATCTCGCACCGCCTCACGTCACAGTTGTATCTACCACTCTAGTGAGAAATGTGAGAGTTATTGTTATTTATATATTTGTAATTTAATGGACTTCTTGTATGTACATGTTGCCCTTATTTTTGCATTTTACTCTGACTAGTATGCGACTTGTGTTGTCATATTTTATGCTAGTACTTCTAGGTGTCTTTGCTTCTGTTAATGTATATTGTTTTTGTGATGTGACGATGTTTACCGGACAGGGTAAGCGTCATGTGGTAGGTGTTGGTCCGTGAGTTAGCCTTACCTTAGGGCGGTTACCTCAGGCATAAAACTCCCTTGGACCATGCTTAATATCTGGGAGGAGGTCATACACATTTGTCCCATGTCAGGGTACCTGTAGCATTGTACACCCCCAGGCTTGGGAGCTCAAGGAACAATCATTTTGTCATTCGCATCCACAGGGGTGCGAGGAAGCGTTGTGGCAATGATCGTGATCGGGACTGGCCACCTAAATGTGGAAGTGTCGGGTCGAGGGTTGACTCGTCTCGGGCCAGCAGTGCGCGGGTACTGCCCACACTCAAGTGCTAGCTGAAACACCTGATCAACTATCCTATGGGGAATCAGTTCCCTCTGCATTTCAGATCCAAGTTCAGTCTGAAAAATTCGCAATAAACTCCTCTAAGATGTCACTTCTCACCACTAATCCATCAAATAAAGACATATACTCAACAACAGAAAGGGTTCCCTGGTGAAGAGCGTAAAGCTATTTTAAAAGTTGATCTCAATACAAGTCGGGAAGATATTTGTTCATCATACGTTTCATTTCAGCCCATCTAATTATGGGGTAGTATTCATCTCATTCAAGAGATCTGTTGATGCATTCCTAAACTTGAAATTTGTTTTTAAAATAAATAAATTTACGAGTCGACTTTCCAAAAAAGGCGGAACCGGCAGTTTAACACGAATATTCTCAATTGATAACCGACCTAGGGTTCATATACGCGCAAGAGAACTAACGTTTGTACGTATTTAACTTTTGATCATTTCTTCCACAAGCGCTTCAGGAGAGTGAATAAAAAATGTTATAGAGAATTAACGACAAACATGAGTTGATGAAAATCTTGGCAAGCAAGCTCTGACATTAAAGATCAATACATTTTAAGCATAACATTATTCTAACAATCTCGAGCGAAATGAGAAGTAGAGGTATACCCTTAGCCCCTATAAAAGATAGCTCTAGGGATGATTTGCAAGTCCTGAAGGAGTTCGGACAGCAGTTGGGAATGAAATCGGGCTCAGTTTTTGGGAAACAGGCGGGAAGGGAATCTGGGTTATTCGGATGCGAGTGAGCCGCACGGTTGCTGGGGACTTGGCATCGCCGGGAGTTGCTGGAGGAGGGTCCGTCGGGGATAATCGCGTCCCCAGGAGGCACCGTCGAAGGCGTGAGTTGAAGACAGCCCGGGTTGGACAAGTCGTCGTCCCCGACAGGCGGAAAAAACCCGTTGTCGAGAACTCCGTCGACAGTAACCCGTGAGGAGGTCGTCGGAGCCTCGAAAGGCCTCTGGCGGTGGTGGCGCTAGCCGACGAAGTACAGGTAGGCGGCGTCGAGCAGGGGAGGAAATTGGTCGGGTTGGGAGTACGGGAAAGAGACAGTGGACCTGTTCTTCCCGTAATCTTTTCCCAGTTCGCCCTTTTTTCGGGATAAGAGGGGGGATTTTAATAAGACAAAATGAATATGGGAGTTTCAAAAGTAATGATAAATGTTGTGAGCAATTATAATGATAATTGCTACAGTTCAAACATAATGAATATGGGAGTTTCAGCTATTTATGATTGGTTAAAGACTGTGATAAATGTTGGTTGGGGGGCTTAAATGGAGATAAATGAAGGGGTTATCTTTGGCTCCTTGATGTTTAAGCTAAAAGATGTCATGACTTTAGAGATTCCCAAAATAATGACTAAAATTGTATGACCCCTCACTTGCTTGCCTAAATCACTACTCCTAATTTGACGGACCTCTTTATTTAGGGTTTTATTGGTCGGTCACACTAATAATCCAAACAAAAGTGCGCAAACATGCGCGATACAACATAGACGAAACTATAATGCGTGAAAACGTGCGCTACTGAAATAAAATATTGCAAATAAAATAAAGATGCAAACTCGGGTTGCATCATCTATTTAGGCACATTCAGTAAATTTTGGTATGCCCATGTAACTTTATTTTGGCAAACCGTACCAGTCGCTCGTCACTCATTTCGTACCATTCAAAATGGTCCATGCCCCAGAGCAAATCACTAAATGTCTTCGAATCCAAGTGACTATCGAAGGACAGTGCGTCAATGCGGATGCGCCCAATATTTTTAAGATCGCGATTTAGATCGTAAGATCATCCGATCTTAGGATCTTACATAGGCGACCGATCCAGGTTCTACGTGGGATCGCCGGGGCACTAAGATCGTTAGGATCGCAGGGTAAGATCGCAAATCGGTAGGATCGTTGGGCGCATCGATCCTAAAATTCGGCATAAGTAAATTTCCTGATCCCGCCGCTCATTAATTCTTCCCAATCCATCGTTCTAGGTCATCCCGATCCCGATCCGTCGCAGCAGGTGTCGGCGTCTTCTGCAGCAGGTGTCGTCTCTTCTTCTTCTAACTGGTTTTTTTTGCAGGTGCTCCATTTTTTTGGCCTTATCGACGGTAGTTGTTCTACGATCGACTATCGATACTTCGATTTCCACAGACATAAATCTCGATGTGTTGTTCTAGATTTAGGAATTATGGTTCTTTGGCTCAATTGATTTTTGTTGGTTTAATGTGCATGATTTGTTGTTAATTGTCTATTGATTTTTTTTTCTGTTGAAAAGTAATGTATGGTTAACGTTATTAAAAGAAATCAAATTATTTTTAGGTATATAGTTTCTTAAATTGTTAACACTAGCAATGAGCCAATGAGTTACTTTCTACTATTTTGTTTAAATTGTTTTAAATTGTTAATAACTTAACATTACTAATTGTTTTAGAAATGACTTCAAGTGGTGGTTCGAATAGTGCATCTGGGAGCAACAATGTTGATGCTCGTATGGGATCTAGAACGCAAAAGACTGTTGCAGGATCTAGAAGTGATGTTGGATGGAAGTATGACTTTCCAGTAGAGGGAGATGTTAGGAAAATAAAATGCAAATTTTGTGAGAAAGTGGTGACCAGAGGGATCTATCGGTTAAAACATCATTTGGTGGGAACACAAAAAGATGTGAAAAAAGAATTATGGGATATTCTAGTTGGTTTGCAAGATTGACTATTGAAGAAAACAATCGCCCTTGCGGAAGAAGAGTCAAGTGGAAGTGCGAAGAGGAAAATAGATGATAAAAGCTCTGCTAGTTTTTTCAAGAGAAGTGAAAAAACACATCAACAATTAACAACATTTTTAAAAAGGGGGTGCGAGAGGAAGCATGTAATGATATTGTCTCATTCATCTACAACAACGCAATATCATTTAATGCGGTAAAGAGTGATGAATTCCACAAGATGTGTGAGTCTATTTCAAGACATGGATTGGGTTTCAAACCATTTTATCATGAAATTATGGTCAAATATTTGAAGCAACAGTATGATTTGACAATGGAGACTCTTGCTGAACATAGAGTTCATTGGAAGAAGTTGGGATGCGCAATAATGACCAATGGGTGGACGGATAAAAGAAGAAAAACACTAATAAATTTCTTAGTAAACAGCTCTATGGAAACAGTTTTCCTCAAATCTATTGATACTTCTCATATGACTAAAACAGCAGAGAAGATCTTTAAGATGATTGACGACATGGTTGAGAAGGTTGGTGAAGATAATGTTGTCCAAGTAGTGACACTGACAGATAATGCTGCAAACTACAAAGCTGTCGGTGAAATGTTGATGGCTAAAAGGAAAAAAGTTGTATTGGATACCTTGTGTCGCGCACTGCATTGACTTGATGTTGTAGGATATGGAGAAGAAGATAGTTGTGCATCATGAGACAATTTCAAAGGCGAGGAAAATTACAACTTATATTTATTCTAGAACTAATCTCATATCGATCTTGAAAAAATTTACAAAAGATAAAGATTTGGTGAGGCCGGGAATAACTCGCTTTGCCACTGCATACTTAACTCTGGAATGCCTCCATGACAAGAAACTAGCATTGATAAGAATGTTTAACTCAGATGAATGGAAGGGTAGTCGGATTGCAGCTTCCAGAGATGGAAAATTGATTGACGATGTGATTATGGATAGGGAGTTTTGGAAAAATATTATTATTTGCTTGAAGGGGGATATTCATTGATGAAGGTGCTTCGATTGGTTGATTCAGATGAGAAGCCTGCCATGGATTCATTTATGAGGAAATGGATAGGGTCAAAGAGAAAATTGCACAGGCCCTTGATGGTGTGCAAAAATAGTAAGTGTTTTTAAATAAAATGTAGCATTATTTATTTGTGTCTTGTTTTAACTTATTTGAATTTTTTTCATTGTCTAGTTATCAACCTATATGGGATGTTATTGATGCAAGATGGGACAAGCAACTTCATAGGCCCTTGCATGCTGTTGGCTATTATTTGAACCCCCAATTTCATTATAGTCCTACATTTAATGCTGATTATGAAGTAAAACGTGAACTATATGACTGTATAGAAAGAATGACGGGGAGAAATCTAGATGAAATTATAAAAATTGATAGTCAGCTTGAAGATTTTAAAAATAAGAGGCAATTATTTAGATCAATAGTTGCCAAAGCTAGAGTTAATATCAAAACTCCAGCGGCGTGGTGGGATTCATATGGGGAGGAACATCCAGAGCTTCAGAAATTTGTTCTTCCTGTGCTAAGCTTGACATGTAGTTCCTCTGGTTGTGAGAGAAACTGGAGTGCCTTTGAAATTGTATAATTTAAAAAATAAGAAATCTTTTATATGTTGCATTTAAATTATGTTATGTATATTAACTTATTTGATTTTTTTTAGGTGCACACAGAGAAGAACTCGCTTAAAGCAAAAGACCATGAATGATGTCATCTTTGTGATGACAAATTCAAAATTGGCAACATGAAAAAAAGGAGTACGGATAATTTCAATTTTGATGATATCCCTTCAGATGATGAGTGGATTGTTGAAGATGAAGATGAAGACAATCTGAATAATCTTAGAGACACTTATGAAGTAGATGCTCCAAAAGAAGCGGAGTTGGATACTCCTGATTTTATTGAAGAACTTGCTGCAGCCGTAGGAGAGAAAGAAGAGCAAGTGATGATTGAAGGAGAGGAAAATGCTTTTGGAAAAAATTTGAATTTTGACTTGAGTGATTTTATTTAAAGTTGAATTGAACACTTTTGAGTATGTCTTTTTGGAATACTATATTTTGATGTAATGGTATGGTATGCAACTATGCATTAATTACAATGTGTTTTATATTAATATTTGTCGAATGTTGATTGTTACATATTTCTCATGATTTTGTTTGACATTTTTCTGATGCTTTTGTTTTATAAAAATAATTCTTCCAATGTGTATATTTTTTAATTTTTATTATAATACGATCTTGTGATCCGTGTCGATCCTACGTTTTACGATCTTAGAGATGCCTCATGATCCTAAGTAAGATCTCGATCTTCACAACCTTGGATGCGCCGTGTAATGTCATCCTCGGATGGGGTTGTTCTGTGACATGGCTTTGAATAATTATTATAAGGATCATCATGATCGTAATCGTATCGTGTTGGTGGAGCACGACCTTTACGACCCAGGGGTTGGTCGAGAGGGTGGTGGTTTCTCATATGGGTTGGACCTCATCAATACTCGTAGGACTGCTCTGGATTCCTCCTTGTAGGAGGAGAGGGATCTCAGCAAGGCAGAACTCTAGCACGTCTCTCCCGGGGTGGTAGGGCATCTCGGGATTGTCCGAAAGATCATCATAATTTGGGGTGGGTCCTAGGATCTAGGGATGTCTAACTAATCGACTTTAGTGCTAACCCTACCAATGTAATCCCTAATGATGTCAAACTAGGCCCTTATCTACTCAAATCGATCAAGTACAAGTCTTTGGAACTTGGCGGGCATCATGTATGAATTCAAAATAGTAGTCTGATCATTGGTGAGGTTTTGGTCAAACATAGATGATCAGAACTGGAAACCTACCACTACATAGCCAATAATATGGCCCAATCTGCCTCTAATACCAATGTAATGTAGGGTAGGTTGTGAATGAAGGATGCCCTAAACTTCAACCCAAAGTGGAATGCAGTGCACTTACTAACAAGTCCTAAAGCAGATGTAAATGCAATAGACAGTCTGATTAAATTACCAAAAAAATAATAAATTAAAATAAAACTTGGTCAGTAGCACATTTGTTCACAAATAATAGAATTGGAAAAACATAAGCTAATTCAAAAGGAATTAAGGTGTAGCTATTTTAAGCATACGTCGAATAAGCTATGATCTCAAATGACCTCGTGGAAACAAAGTATATAATAATTGTGTCACGCTAAATATAATCTGAATAATAATAATAAAAGACAAAAGCACAAAAATAAGATTTGCACGTGTAGGCAGCTGTGAAATACAGTAATGGTAGAGACTGGGGGATGTTGGTTGTAAGTGGGTGATGAATGTCGACAGTGGAAGGAAGGGTTCAGATGTGGCTATGGCTAAAAGAGGAGACGTCGGATTGTGGCGGAAAGGGAACTTGAGGCTTGAGGACTATGGTAGAGAGAGGACGTTAAGAGGAGAAGACCAGATCGGGGTCGACACGGGGAATCATGGGTGATGGTGGGAGGCAGAATCAGAACCGGCGGTGGAAAGTAAGGAACGACACCTAGAGTGGAGTCGAGAACGATTGTGGGAGGTGGAATCGAGGTCGATGCCAGAAAGGGAAGTCCGGAACGATACTACAGATGAGGTCGGGAACGATGGTGAGTGGTGAGTTTGTGGTTGTTGCGGTGAAGGAGCATCAGGAATGGCAATGGGGTGGAGGAATTGTGGTTGTAACAGTGGAGGGGGATCGGGAATGCCATTGGAGGATGTAATCGTGTTCATAATAGTGGAGTGGAATCTGGAAGGGTAGTGGGGAGAGGAAACGTGGTCGTAACAGTGGAGACCGATCGAGAAAACCCAAGGAATCACACCAAGTGGGCCACGCGGAGTCCCACCGGGAG
Organism: Platanthera guangdongensis; assembly: GCA_039583875.1. Lineage (NCBI taxonomy): Eukaryota > Viridiplantae > Streptophyta > Magnoliopsida > Asparagales > Orchidaceae > Platanthera > Platanthera guangdongensis. Next base: position 150,022,615 of record CM077160.1, on the reverse strand, counting down.
GAGCAGAACCGACAGTTTCTAGACTGAAACAAATTATCGTTCTCTCATCAGAACCGCCACCTGCATGTATAAAAAGAGTATAACTGACAGGACGCCCGTATCGGACAACTCAGAATGTTTGAACCTATCAGATGTCAAATGCAACTCGAAAAATAAAAATAAATACATGAAATCGGCTCGAAATGGCCATCCAGACATAACTGTGTATTTGGACCATCCGAACAAGCAGCTAATCACCGCCTCCTGCAGGAATAGTCGAACGTAGACCGGCGATCTACATTACGCCGTGGACAAGAGTGGCAGACGTGACTAGGGAGAAGCAACGGGTTCAGAAGAAGGGTACTTGACCAACTGAATATTGTAGATGCGGGCCGTTGAGGACTCATCAAGTTCTTATCCCACATTTTCTTTCTTGGGGAACGGTAGGAGATGTAGAAAAGTAAGGCGACCGGAGCATTGATGGAAACAAAGTTGTTGAGGATGGAGAGGATGAACCCAAGAACTTTGTGGATGGAAAGCAAGAAGTCGGTGAGATTTGAAACATGGGAGTGGTCGAGGCAGGAACAAACTGATGGGATAAGAAAAGAAAAAACACCGCTCATCGGTAGGAGCGAGTGCTCAAGAAGAGCACTGAACCAAAAATGCAAAAGAAAAGCTCAATCTGGACCTGGGAGATCGTCGTCGGGCCTCAGTCGACCAGAACAACATGACATGCCATGATCTGCGTCGAGCGGATACAGCTAGGGCGCAACGTACGGTCAATCTGGAGAATCCATGAGATCATCGTCGATATCGTGGATCTGCAATAGAAAAATCGGCCTCAGCGGCTACGGGAGAATGTTGCGGAAGCAGAAGCCTTGATAGTAGCGGGAGCGGAAGCGGAAGCCATGGAAATAGCGAAAGCGGAAGCAGAAGCCATGGAAATAGCGAAAGCGGAATCTTTCTTCGATGTCGCAACACTTATGGGGCCGAAAGAAATTTCAGGGAGGAAAGCATTATGTCATGCTGAAAAATAAAAGGAGACAATAGAATGTGTATTTTTATTCTTCCCTTTAAGAGGTATTTAAAGGCCTACAAGGAGACGAAATATTGACAGTCCATATGGGACTAAACATGTAGAACCAAACTTGGATAAACCTAGAGACTTTAAAAACAATGATATTAACTCATAAATCTGATAACTCTAACACGGCATTTTAACTCAAGACCAAGCTCACAACTCAGACTGAACTTTTGCTAAATCATGGAACATATGGAAGAAATGACAGGTTTTAATACAAGATTTTGAGTAAAAATAAGAACAACTCTACGAAATTGAATAAATAAGGCAGATTACGTCACCCTGAGAAGTTCTGACGAGCGGAAGCCGCCGAGCCAAAGAAAACATCTCTCTGCAGGTGTCTTCCACATCCCAGAAAGCATGTGAAAGACATCTGTCTTAGAAGCAATACCCTTCAGCCTGAATATCTCATCATAATGTGCTGTTATCCCGTCAACAATTATGCGAAGATCAGTATCACCTGCATGAGCATTTACTGCTGCCCTCAGTTCATTGATCTGACGGTTATGTTCTTCTAGCCATCGTGCATATTCAATATCAAATGCCAAAGCTCCTGCAGATATAATAGCTCCAACTTCAGTATAGAACAGTGAATACTTCTAAATGTTAGAAGGATATATTTCAACATGACAGCTCCGATCCTGAAGAAATTTCAGCCACCTGATCATTCAAAGCATAAAAGAAAAACCAAAATCACTACATGAATGGTTCTGCAAGATCCCTCAGTATAATAAAACATATTTATCAAATATCCAACACGTAGGTTACCAAAGCAGTCAACCTCAAACAAACGTTCACCACACAACAAAGATCCATAAATTAGCTTACAACATATCTCCACAAGCAAACATAGCAACTCTGTTCATGGAATTTGAGTGCAAAAGAGCCACTAACCCAATGAATCCAAAATTTAGATCACCCAAATATCTTCACAATCATACAAACATCACATAACGGAAGAATAAGCCTACAAAACAAATTCATAAAAATTCAAAAACTGCACTGTTCAACCCAAAATTAGCAAACTAAAAGGGAAAAAGGAGGAGAAGATACTAGGTTAGCCATGAGCAGATAAGACTACTGTCATCACTCCTCGGATAAGTATCCCTTGTCACGCCACGGTTGAAGGATTAAATGATAAGAAACGACGTCCTGGGAGTGGGAACTCCAAGGGCAAGAGGAAGGCCGAAGGTCTGCTCTTCACGCACAAGTATCATCAAAATACTTTGATGTATCGACATTCGACAATAGGATTTGGGTGGTTTAAGAAACCACTACATGTTCTTGGAATACATCCACTTAATCTATACTATACTATAAGGGAAAAATAGCCCTTTGGTGCAACATTTTTTCCCAAAATGCCCTTGCGTCAAAGAATGTTTTACCCTTTGACCATGAAAAAAGCGACTGATGGTGAGTCGGGGAGAGGGGGGAAGAGAGAGAAGAGGGAGGGAGATCGAGAGGCTATAGCGGGAGAGGGAGAGAGAGGCGAGAGAGAAGAGAGAGGGGAAAGCGAGAAGAAGGCGTGGGAAAACCTCACTTCCCCGCCCTCTCTCCTTTCTCTCTCTCCTCTCTCTACAAAAAATAAATTTTATTAAACAATAATGCAATCCGTCTACCCTCTCCTCACTCTTATTTCTCTCGCTCTCTCCCCTCTCTCTCCTCTCTCCAAAATGAATTTTATTAATTTTTTTTGTTTATATTGTTTTTGTTAAGATGTAACGAAAAAACCCATTAGGAGGAGCTCATGTATATTATTTTTAGTATCACATTATAGATGTAAAAGGCTCTCCCTCTCTTTCTCTCTATATAAGTGTATGTATTCTTGTATTTAAAGATATAATAAAATTCTGGATTATTTTCTCTCTGTTGTGTCTTTCTCTACATGATATCAGAGTCATTGATCCCTTTGGGCGGCTTCTGATTTTTTTAACCACAACCTTCTCTGTGGTTTCCTAACTCGTGCTCTGGGCGGTTACACTTCTTCTAACCACACGCCTTCCTCCCTCTGGGCAGACTCTCTCTTCTATCGGCAAACCCTCATTTTCATGGTTCCACCTCAATCCTTCCCTCCAGCGGTTTCTACTCAAGGCCGCCATCTCTCCTCAGATGGCCAGTCTAACCGCCCCTTGCGGACTCCTTTGTTGTCTCCGGTTAGGCACCTTTTGCGGCCTTCTCCCTTCTTAGCTACTTCCTTCTCCTTTCCGTGGCATCCACCTTTATTCTCATTTCCTCTGGTTTTTATAATCTCCTGACCAGTGGGCCCCTCGCTTTCGCGGATTCCTCTTCTCTGTGCCTTGCGTCTTTCTAACCGCCAGTCCGCTCTCTGCTTTATCAACTGTGGGTTCTCTTTCTAACCGCGTGTTTGCTCTCTGTTCTCTACTCGCAGCGGCCTTGTTGGCTAGCCGCTTGCCTTGTCCGCTAGCCGCTCTTTGTCATCTAAACCACGGGTTCTCTTTTTTAACCGCGTGTTTGCTCTGCTCTCTACTCGCAGAGACCTCGTTGGCTACCGCTTGCCTTGTCCGCAGCGGTCTCTGCTTGCGACTTACTCCCCGCTGCTCTCTACTTGCTGCGGCTTGACTTGCGGCCTGCTTCCCGCGGTTTGTCACTCCTGCGTTTTGCTTGTCACGCCCTCTGCTTCCGGTGACCTTTGCTCTCTTGTCGTCGTGCTAGTCACAGCTTGTCTGCTACCAGCTAGTCCGTTGCGGCCTTCCTTAGCCGCTTTCCTCTCAGGGCACTCTTGTCGGTGGTTTGTCTGCTTCTATCTGCCAGGTCGTCGCCTTCTAGCCGCCAGGTCAGTTTCTCCTAGCCGCTTGACCATTCTCTTCTAGCCGCCATGTCCTCTACAACAACTCCGCCTTCTAAAGTTCGTGATGAGCTTCGCATAACCCACGTGTTGCTGCCCCGCCTTCTGAAGTTCGTGATGAGCTTTGCATAACCACCATCTCTCTCAGCGGGAAGGCCAACTTTGTCGAATGGGTACATTCGGTCCGTCGTGTTCTACAGACCAAGGGTCTTCTCCATCATCTCACTCGGGCCCAACCTACTGACCCTACCGATGATTGGCTCCGTGATGACGGACGGGTCCAATCCTGGATGCTTAATTCCATGAACGTTGAGTCATACCGAATGACAATGTATTATGAAATGGCCAAGGAAATGTGGGATGAGTTGCATTCTCTCTACTCTGTCAAGGACAACTTACAACACCTGTTTGACATTACCTCTGTCCTTCAATCACTGGACTCTGGAGCCACTGGCGACTTGACTTCCTTTGTTGTGAAGGCTAAAACTTTGGTGGAAGCCTGGATACAACATCAGCCCCTTCCACCGATCTTGCAACTCAACGGGCACAGAAGGAAGTTGTTGGGATCGCTATGATGATGGCCCGTGTTCCCAGTCATCTTCACGGCGTCCAGGCTCAGATTCTTTCTTCTTCCACTATGCCCTCTATGTCTGATGTTTGCTCTATGCTGTTCAAGGTCACACCACCATCCGAGGTGCCTCCTAGCTTCTCTCCGGCTGTGCTCCAGCAGCCCCTCTTACCTACTCTCGCTCCTCCAGCTCGTGGCTCTTCTAATCGGGGAGGTCGCTTCACGTCTCGAGGTCGAGGACGTGCAGGGCGATCTACTCTCAAGTGTACCCACGGTGGTCAGGATGGTCATCTTGAAGCCACTTGCTACCGCAAGCATAGACTGCCTCCTCATCTTACTGTTGCAACTGTTGTTGCTCCTCATCACCCAGGCTCTACTCCAACCGAGTCACGCTCGTCTACCCAGCAAGATATGAATGACCTTCACCTACAGCTTTAGCAGCTCCATGGCGTTGTTAATCTCTCATCTGGCTCGGTTGCTTCTTTCTCCACCGAAGGTATATCATGTACCTCTCATAGCTCTCACTGGATCGTGGACTCCGGTGGTACTCACCACATTACCTCCCAGAAAACACCTCAGTACGTGCACTATGATTATCCCAAGTACATCACTATGGCAAATGGCGACACAACTCCGGTGTCTAGAGCTGCTGACCTGCGGCTCACCCCTACTCTCTCCTTGTCCTCGATCCTTCATGTTCCGGGATCTCCCTTCAATCTATTTTTTGTTAGTAGGCTTGCTCGGGACCTTGATTGCAGCCTAATTTTCTCTCCTTCGCCTTTTGTTGTGCAGGATCGTCGAACACGGAATATCATTGGTAAAGTACGGCTGTCAAATGAGTTTTATCTCTTGAATGTTCCCCTACCATTTTCTCTGCAGTTCCCTCCGTTGATTGGCATCGTTGTCTTGGCCATGATCCTCCCCCAATTCTATAGAAGGCTCTTCCTGGTGTCTCATTGCATGAGTTTTCTTGTAAATCATGTCATTTTTCTTGAGGATCAGCCCTTTTACTCCACCTAATCCACACTGCATCCACCTTCCATTATTGCTCGTTCGCTTATCCCCGTCACGACTTTGCCCCCACACAGCTCCTCCTCCACTCTCTGTGCCAGCATTACCTCCACCACCTCCTCTTCCACTTCTTTGTGTTTATACTCGTCGTTCATCCCGGACAAATGCCCTACTGCAACTCCCTTCTACTGATGTTATCCCGCGGCCTGACAATCCGACATCACCCTCTACGGCTCATCCAATGGCGAATTATGTCTCACTACATCGTATATCTCCGCCTCTTCTCAAATTTGCCCTCTCTCTCTCCATCATTTTTGTTCCTCACTCTTTGCAGGAAGCTCTCCAACACCCGAGGTGATGTGCGGCCATGAACGAAGAAATGACAGCCCTCTGGGCAAACCGGACTTGAGACCTAGTTCCTCTCCCTCCAGGCCAGACTTGTGTTAGCTACAAATGGGTCTCTGTTGTCAAGCATGCTCCAGATGGCACTGTTGAACGTCTCAAAGCCCGCCTTGTCGCCAGAGGTTTCACTCAACAATATGGCCTTGATTACGACGAAACCATCTCCCCGATCGCCAAGTTGAATATTGGTCGAGTCTCAATCTCCCTTGTTGTGCATCGACGGTGACCCCTACATCAGCTAGACATCAAAAATATTTTTCTCAATGGCGATCTCCAATAGACTGTTTATATGCACCAACCTCCCGGGTTTGAGACCACGGGGGAGTCTCGTGTCCATCATCTTCGGAAGTCTATATATGGTCTCAAACAGTCTCCTCGCGTTTGATTTGACAAATTCAATAACGTGGTTCGCGAGGTTGGTTTCACACGGAGCTCTGTTGATTTCTCTCTTTTCACTCGTCATCAACCAACAGACACTATAATCCTCCTTGTGTATGTTGATGACAATCTAATAACAGGCGACGACACCACCGGGATCCGAAACATCAAGTAACATTTAAACTCAGCTTTTCAAACAAAAGACATGGGATATCTTCGATATTTCTTTGGGCTTGAGGTTGCAAGGAGACCTGATGGACTTGTCCTATCCCAACAAAAGTACTGCACTGATCTTCTACAAGATGTGGGCTACTCAGGATGCAAACCTGCAGACACTCCTATGGATGTGAATCACAAGCTATCTGCACATAGATCTGGAACTAATCCCGTTCTTACAAATCCAGAGTACTATCGACGCTTGGTAGGAAAACTAATCTATCTTTCGGTTACACGACCTGATATCTCATTTGATGTTAGGGTTGTGAGCCGATTTATGCATGCTCCTCGGACATCTCATCTCCAAGTCGTCAATCGGATTCTCAGATACTTGAAGACTGCTCTAGTACAAGGACTTGTTTACAAATCGTCCTCCTCTTTGTCCCTTGTTGTGTACTCTGATGCTGACTACGCAGCCTCCCTTGATGATAGGCATTCTACGACTGGTTTTTGCACCTACCTTGGTGGACACCTTATTACCTGGCGTAGAAAGAAACAGTCGGTTTTTGCTCGCTCATCTGCTGAGGCCGAGTACCGTGTCATGGCAGCGGTTGTCTCTGAGCTCACCTGGCTTGAGAGTCTTCTCGGTGATTTGGGCCTCAAACTCTCCTCTCCGGCCACCCTGTTCTGTGACAGTCAAGCAGCCATACATATTGTCAAGAATCTCGTATTACATGAGCGAACAAAGCATATTGAAGTTGACTGTCACTTCATTCGGGAACAATTTCAATCGAAGAAATTGGAGTTAGAGCATGTCTCTGCGTCAGGACAAGTTGCTGATATATTCACAAAAGCTCTCTCTCGGACGTTATATCATTAATTCTTATCCAAGCTTGGTGCCTACGACTTGTACGCTCCAGCTTGCGGGGGAGTGTTAAGATGTAATGAAAAAGTCCATTAGGAGGAGCCCATGTATAAGCTCATGTATATTCTATTTAGTCTCACATTGTTGATGTAGAAGGCTCTCCCTCTCTTTCTCTCTATATAAGTGTATGTATTCCTGTATTTAAAGATATAATAAAATTTTGGGTTATTTTCTCTCTCTTGTGTCTTTCTCTACAGTTTTCATATAATTTAAAAAAGATATATAAAAAAGTTGCAGCTATCCGTAGGGCCGGAGGAATGTGTCGTCGCACTCATGTAGGGCCAGAGACCTGTGTCGTTGCACTCATGTAGGGCCGGAGGCCCGTGCCGTTGCACTCACGTAGGGCTGGAGTCCTGTGCCGTTGCACTCACGTAAGGCCGGATGCCTGTGCCGTTTCACTCGTATAGTCGTATACAATAAACTAGAAGGGAAATAAACAAAACACACTTGATCTCATTTAGCAATAGAAGTTCGACAGTCCATAACCGTGCACGCGAGACAGTGATACACATGGAACTGCTTTTACGCAATGACACCAATTCCGGGAGAAGTGGCTGGGAGGGGTTCTGTCCACAGGTAAATGTTGGAGAAGTATCCAAAGGGTGTTGGAAGAATCATTTCCAATGAGAAAAGCAAGGGAGAACACGGTATACTTCCTTCCATTTAGGATGCACCAACAACAAGGTGAAAGTTATACAAAACAGGAGTTGTTACAGAGACAAAATGTGAACTACTATGCACAAAAAAGACAAATTTACCATTTCCACCCATTGGATGTGATTGATCTGCAGAGCTTGAAATAAAAATTCCCTGCAAAATAATTAAATTAAGAAACACACTAATAGAAGATATTTTAATTTAAGGTTGGAGCTGAAACAGTAAATACCTGTTGGCGGGCCCTCTGGAACTCCTGCTCAAGCTGAGTTAGTTTCATCCTGCTATTTTCTAGTTGTTGAACATATGCCTGATACACCATCAGAACCATGCTATAATGTAAAGCCAAAAGAGGAAAATTATACTAGACATAAAAATTACAAATTGTCAAATTAGGTAAAACAAAAACCTTTTAGGAAAATTTTCACTCAAAGCTTGGCAGCTTGCTTGGGAAACCATATATAAAGCAAAATTTATCTTTCAATGGAATGGGAATGAGACAACGATATTGTATTAGTTGTATCTTGAAATTTTATGTTTGATTATTCCCATTGAAGGATATATAAGAAGACAAGATATCATGTACCTTTTCATATTTCTATTGAAGGGTAAATAAGAAGTAATATTGTGGCGTAGTGTGTACCATTAAAATACAAATATCCAATGAAAATGGACAAGTATTTAGCGATTTGGTTTAGATTTGAGTGGGCTTCACTTCTTCTGTTCAAGGTAATGATCAGTTTTAATCAGTGCTATAATCACTGAATTATGGAGACCAGAGCTCTAGACAAGATTTTTAATTATTTTATTCTTAAAGATGAATATAAAAAAATTAAATAAGTTGAACTTTTTCAAGCTATAATCTGATCTCTAGAACGGCAATAAAAAGATACGCGCAACATATGAGATCAGGCAGTGAGTTAACAAATGTGGTCCTATATGTTGAGAATAATATTGGTCAAGGTAATCTAGCAGAAAAATTAAGCAATTCATTTTGTATGATTCACTTGTAGACCCAACGTTAATTTTAGTAGTGGTGTACTTTTAGTGTTTCTCCAAGTGGGCTTCATATAAATAGCTGTTGTATTTGGAAGGATGGTTCAACAGACATGATTTGACTAGGAGACAATTATAGATTGATTACCGACTCTTCATCTTCTCCAGGGATGATGACTTGCTTCGTCAACTATCATCAAGGCAGTTATCTACAATGATCATAATCTCATCGATAAGCACAAAGCGTATTACAAAGTTGCTAGCTCAAATTCATAGTTAGCTAAGCCGCAATGTGCTGAGTCATCACTGATTTCCAACGCTCACAGAAACACCATTTTGTTTGTAGGAGCTGCAAATCCAGTCTTCGTCCATTAAACTTAATACTTCCTCCAGTAGTTAGATTTAGATTTAATGTCCCCTCTAAGGCCTCAACAACAGGATATGAGTTGTGCAGGCCAAGCTTAATTGATCATCGTCTCTCTGCCGTCGATTGTTACTTAACTGCATTTGAACTTCCCATTTAAGTTGAAATTGAAGGTTATGTATTACACACTGTTGGCCATTAAAGAACGCAATCTTCTTTTTCTCATTCTTCGGTCAACATAGTAGTTGATCACATTGCATTAATGATTGAAGGATTCTTCCTTAGTCGTCAGCTTGGCATTTTTAATGGAAACAACCAAACCAAAGTTATTGTTCCAATCTCAAGCAATCTCGTCATTGACTACTCTACAATCGGAATCATGAATGTCAAATTCAATGGTAGAAACTTTAATGACAAAAATTATTATAAAACACTTAAAAGATATTAAATCCCCGATGACGAGAAATGAAATCAGCGTCGATTTGTTTTTTATCATATTTTTTTAGTAACAAATTTTCCAGAAGACTGTGGTGCCATTTAAAGGGTTTCGACAAAATTTAATACTGATCGAGTTGTTTCCTAATATATGTGTGAGTAACATATATCAATATAATATATTGTGAGTAAATATTAATAAAAAAAATATTGTTATAAGCACCCTTATTATGGATATTTACACCCTATCAGAAAATTTTTTAACACGTATTCCTTTTTTTCCCACGGTTTAGGCGCACCCCATTTTAAAGTTGATGCCCTAGCCGCTCGTACCTTTCTCCTCTTGCAATTCCCCCCGCCGGTTTGGACTCCTCCCGCTGGTCTCGCGACTTCCGGCAAATGCGTTGACATTCTCCATTATCGGCGGCAAAATTATCAGGGGGTGTCGATCCTCGCCCTCCTCTGCTCCTCTATATGGTTGTCAGGATCGCGATCCGGATCATAGGATCTTACGATCCTACGATCCAGATTTTGTAAAGTGATCATCGATCCAATCCTACAATCTGATCTGATCCAACCTCGAAACAATCTCATCTAGGATCTCGATCCTGACAACCATGCTCCTCTGCCATGATTCTCTTCAAGTAAGCCGACGAAATCGCCTCTTTCTGGAAGCCCCGACGTGAAATCACTCCATCTTTCTCCTTTCTTGTACTTTTCAAGAAAGATCAACCCAAAATATCCATATTTCTCACTGCTTTCAGATTTTCTTAAGATATACTTTGAGATTCCATGTTTTTTTGTTTGTGTTTAGGGTTTTCATCCAAAAAATATAATATAGGGTTTTTTGATTCAAAAATTTACATTGATGACTTTTCCATCCAGTATTCGATCGATTTTCTACAACAAACATTATTTGGTATACCTATATGCTTTTTTTGTTATTTTTTGTGCTTCAATAGTGTTATTTAGAGATTGTTGAAGCGGTGGTTGTGTGGATACAGGCAATATCTTGAATGTCATTGCCATCAGATTTATCACGAGTAGATGTCGGAAATCATTTTCTCACAAGTAGATGTCGGAAATCATTTTATCACGAGCTCAATTTTTCCGAGTAAAGAAGATTTAGTAAAATGGGTATGTATTGTGGCTCTACGTGTGGGGTTTGTCGTAATTAATTTTTTAAGGTATCAGTTGTACATTATCATAATTATATGAATTCTAGTTGATGCAGGCGGTCAAAATTTTGCACTTGGTGGTTGCATCTCCTATATTTGAAAGATCGACTTCCATTTTAATGCTAACATATTCACATTTCTGTAATAATTTTTGGACATTTATTATGAAAAACATTGGACCTTATATGTACACTTTTATTAAATATTTGATATATGATGTGTTTCTATATTTTATATTTTGGACTATTATTAAAAATTTGGACTGTAAATAAACAATTAGACTGTAAATAAAATATTCCAGATGGTAAATAGCGATAGTCGGACTACTTATAACATTACTCTTAATAAAATGAAATTGTGTTAGCTAGCTGGTAAGTGGCTTGAACACTTGGCTAGTAAGTGGCTTGGGTGCAGCAAGTTGTGTTGGCTGGATGGTTAGAGGGCACCTAGATGAATTAATCAGTGCTTTATGTTGTTGGTAGGCTCAGGGGAAATACCTCAATCGGCTGAATAGTACAAACCGCTTATTGGGCTAGATAAAAGGGCGCCTCTTCATTCTTTTCCCTCATTTCCTCACGACATTTCCACCTTGTGTGCTCCCGCTAGGGCTTGACGCTCCCTCTTCTCCAGGCATCGGCATCAGCACCCGGTTCCTCTTCTCTTTCAATTTCTCACCCTTGCTGGATTATTGTTACCGTGAGTCATGTTAGGGCTTATCGACTCCCTCTCTTCCAAACGACAACGTCTCTTCCTCCCCTCTTCTTCTTCTCGATAACTCTCTTACTGAGCTCTGTCGCAGAATCTGCTAGAGCCACTGTCGTTGCCTTGCTTTTGCCGCTGAGTCAGCTAGTGTCGACGATCTTCCCATCTGCCAAACAGCGACCTCAGTGTCTGCTCCTATAGTATCAGAGCTTTTGGAAGAACTTGGTTGGACCTTTGCTTGTCCAATAAGGACCGGTTGTACAGTACCTTCTTCCTCCTCCCACTGTAAGATCTCTCCTTCTTAGTTCTTCTTGATTGCTAATTTATAGTTCTTCTTACTTCTTCTTTATGTGGAAAAGAGGAAAGAAAATCACTATGGAATATTTTCCTCTTTGGTTCTTCTTGATTGCTAATTTTTATGGGATTGCTGGTAAATTTGAAAAGGTTTTTGGACTTTACTTTTGCTTTGGCTGACTATTCTCCCCCTTCTCCATATGGGCCGAACTCAGATTTTTAATTATTTATTATTTTATTGACAATTGTGATATCATTTATTGGCTAATTTGGGGAGGTTTATATTATTGTTTTGGCTGACTAAACTTGGGCTGAAATCAGAGTAATCCAAATAGCTAGTAGATTGCTAAGTGATGGTAGGCTATAGTGTTTTCCACAGCTGCAAGTATAATTGATTCATTTTTATATATATTTATGAAATCTGAAAGTTTTGGGGCCGTGAATAAAGCTGCTTTTGGAGCTTTTATATACTATGTTGCCTATTTTAAAAGAGGGGTTTTGGCTGATTTTGGGGTCTTAAACTTATTTTGATAGTTTTTTTCACTTTAAGATAAGGAGTTTTCACCCCTTCTTTAAAGATATTTGAAATATGCATTATATAGTCTTAAAACTCACCTAACATATCCTCAACCCTAGACATACCCTTAATAAAAGTCAAATCATCTTAGAATCAACATCACAGTTATCTAAGAGACGCAACCCAATTAAAGATGCGTGATATTTCAGTATTTTTCGAGGCCGGGGATGGCGTCTAGTGATAGGCGTGGTGATGAAACTGAGAAAGGTAAAGAAAAGGGAAAAGCTATGATGAGTTTCTTATCTCTTGAATTATGCTCTATTGTTGAAGTATTTTAAATATTTCTTGCATACTATTTTGATACAAATTTCAGTTTCTTGTATGTGCATACCTTTATGATTTTGAAAATCACTAATATTGGAATATCGTTATGAAATCAAGCAGGGATGGCAAATAAAATCGATATCAATTCTAAGGGGAACTATTATTCCAAATCACATTTTTCATAAAAATGAAAAGGAGAGATAGAATTAAATATTGTAGATCATGATAGGAAAAGATAAAAGATGCATAATAAGATACATATGGGAAATATTAAGGTGAGTCCAATAATGTAGAGGGTTTACCTACAAATGGATTTCCCAAGTAGGGAGTTTGCCTATATTTAATAACCCTGTGAGGGGTGGGCCAAAAAATATGATGAATCCATTATCATCTCCTGAGCTATGTAATTAAAAGAATGAGTGAATATTCTGAAAAACTAAAAGATCTGAAGGAAAATGAGATTTGAATTGGATTGGAAAAGAGAACATATAGAATGTATGAAATAAGATTACTTCAATTAACTATTATGTACTTTGATGCACTGTATGCATATTGATATCAATTCACCTTGTTTGTATGTAAAGCAATTCAAGAGGTGCTTTACTCACAACCATACTTTTAATGACTAACCCGTCATGAATTACCATTTTTAGGAAGTCGTAACATTGCCAAGTGTGTCAAAGAGGGCTCCCCTAACTGCAGAGGAAAAGCAAAAGCTGGCAGAAGAACGTGCAAAGGTATGACTCAAAATATTTATTGGGATAGAAGAAACTCAAGATAAACATAAAGCAACATGTGAAGACTGGCAATGTGCCTTCTGTAACCAAATAGATTAAGCACCTCTTTCAAACGTACCTATGTATCTACTTTATATTTGTTTTGTAATAAAACTTGTAAAATTGAATAAAAAATTTGTATTATGTGTTTTACTTTGTACTTATTGTGCATCTTCATGCAATGTGCTGCGGCGAATGAATTGAAACTACGCCCAGATATCGAATACATTGTAGAGACCAGAAAAAGGTCTTCACAGAAACTATTCTCATATGGTGTCAAAACAAATTGCACAAAAAATATAGGAGGAAAATGCGACATGGCATCTCAATATACTCATACTATTAATATGCCAATGTATGAAAATGATACTCAGTGGATTATTATTTCAAGAGCATTTGATCAAATGACAGGTCAGCTGAGCCGCATCTCTTTTATTACTCCAGCGACTGGAGTGCTGAAATTGTTGATGAGTCTCATTCCTCGATTACTAAAGGGACTGTTTGTCTTTCCTTCACGATTACTTTTGATTTTGTTATTCATGTGCCTTCATTGCAAAATAATCTACTGTCAATCAATTATCGGAAAACAAAACTAAATTGAAGTCCTACATTTGTTTCCTTTCTCATTGCCTTTTTCAAGATCTGATGAGCAGAATACAATTGGTGGTAGAATTGGGTCAAGAGGGATTTATTTAAAGACAGTGGATAGAAGAATGCTACAATAGTGTCCAAGGACGGATGGATTGAGGCTATGGCACTGGAGACTTGGTCATACAGCTGTAAAGACGCTGAAACTTTTGTTTCTGAATAAGATCTCTATTAATAATGAGACTTGTGTGGGAGGCTTTAGGATGACCATGCATCGCAGAACCACAAAATTTCATAGTTCGAATAGAATCAATGCTTGATTTGACCTTATACATTGTGATATTGGGACATACCCTATTGGCTATGTGACTGATTTCAAGAACTGTGTCAGATGATCCCTCTAGATATACGTGATTATATCTACTAAAATAAACGAGTGATATTTTGAAATATTTAAGAAATTTTGCACCATGATAGGAACTCAATTGGTATAAAAAATAATAATTATATTGCACTTCATAAATCAACAAGCCATGAAGTGCATCTTCCGCATGACAGTTGTAAATCCTGAGGATGATTGCTCCTGCAATCAAAATGTAGCATGATTGCATTTGCAAACCCTTAAATTCACATCCTCGGCCAATATTTGAGTCCGGCCAGATCAATTTAGCAGTATGCAAGAACGTTTCTAAACTTCCGAGGATATCATAAAGTTATAATATTCTTGAGGATTAATAATGAGAATCCTGAACTGTTATTGTTAATAATGGTGATATATGCCCAATTGTCTCTTCTTCCATGGGAATATTTCGAATTCATCAACTCTTCTTTGGGATAAACTTGTAACTCATCTCTCTTCTTTGGGATAAACTTGTAACTCATCTCTCTTCTTTGGGATGGATATAACTAATTACTAACTTAACAATGTAATCATCTTAACGATATAGTTAGAATATTTCTAACTTAAGTATTGGATCCTATTTGTGTCAAGACAAACATGGTTAATTGTCAGTTTATGCCGTTGCCAATATTTGTTCATCAAATATTACAAGTAAAAATAATCATTTGTTGGTTTTTTTTCTTCGAGCGAGCTTTGTCGTTTTTAATAATCGTGTTTTTAAATAGGCCAAGAGTGTCGCAAATTTGGGAGTTAATGAATTGAGTAAGCTTTGTGATGGGGAACCATCAGAGTTGGCTCGCCGCAAGACGGGACAAATGTTCGTGTATTCACATAGGAGGACTTGATCGGATAGGCAACCTGACTCCACAGATGCGTCCGGCTCATCATTTACCTACTTTTCATATATTGCTATGTTTTATTTTACATGGAATCGAGTCTGCCGCATCCCCGGCCAATCACAATCATCAATGTCAGGGTGCCCTAATATTGTTTTGTTATAAATAGAGTATGGGGGCTGCTAGGAGGCCATTGCAGATTTTGGAGACGTTTATTCGCGGAATCCGGCGATCCTCTCATGGTGATGGGTCCATGAAGCCCTTGGTGACGACTCCTATGTGGTTTCTTGCATCTCAAAGGAATTCCCCATTCATAACCCTAATCTTCCCCCTCCCAAGCCCTAGTCGCACCCCCTACCTCCTCAAAACCCCATCCGAAATTTCAAGCATGCTGCCAGCCCAACTACATCTTATTCCTTGTTTTATGCATATCTATGCACCGCCCCCCCCCCCCCCCCACGTCCCTTGTTGTGTCGTCGCCAACCCGATCTCCAGCCCCCTTCCTCCGTCCAATCAAGGACCGCACCACTGTTTCCCCCTCCCACGTTTTCCTTCCTGCTACCACTGAGAACTCCACCTCTACAACCTCCGGGCGACCACCCTTCTACAGCCTCCATCCCACCCTACAACTCCCTTACACTTGGATCATGTCCACTGGTCACTCCATAACTTTATTACATATTTTAGTCAGCGTCACGTCGTACATCCTCAGATCTCCAATCCCACGGCAGCCCACGTATTTTGTGAGTACTATTTTGTCGTATCAATCTTTATTTTCCAAATTAAAATATCGTATTTTGATTTCTCATTTGTTTTGATATACAGTAGGGTATTGTTCTAGAATTGTTTCTGATTTGCAGGAGGGAATCGTTCACCGTGAGGAGGAAAATCATTGCTTAAGGAAAATTTACTTTCGCTTGTTTATTTATAATTGTGTGGGTTTAATGTTCACTTCTAGCTTTTTTATTATTGTCATCATTTCTTGCATGTTCACATCACATTTAGTATTAATATCGTCGGGTCAACATCCCACCACACAATTGGATTGGATTGTAGACTCGCACCACACACTCTACCTTACATCAATTTGTATCAAAACCCGCGTTTAGGCCACGTCTACGCTCCGTGGTGGTAGGGTTTTTAGATCCCCCGTGTCTGAACTACACATCACTGATGACCAAACAACTAGCTCAAATTCGAGCACGTCTCTAGCTGAATTTCAACTACTTGTCCTAGACCGTTTTGACACAATAGGTACCAAGTTTCAGGACTTCTGTACAACCCCGTATTCGCGAAGAGAGGGCCCCAAACAAGGCGTGAGGCTTGTTGCGCGGTTTTAAGCTTTTTGAGAATTTTGCACTCTTATGGGTCAATTTAGGGTCGGCCTTCAGAATATACTAGTAGGGGGGATGCAATATTTGCCTCCCCCGGACCTGTTGTCAGGGGGCGGGTGCGGCCAGAGGCCGCACAGCTCGCAGGACGCCTCAACTCGCAGGCCGCCCCAGCTCGCAGGCCGCCCCAGCTCGCAGGCCGCCCCAGCTCGCAGGCCGCCCCAGCTCGCAGGCCGCCCCAGCTCGCAAGCCGCCCAGCTCGCCCCAGGCCGCCAGTTCGCCCGGCCTAGTGCTCGCCCAGCCTGTCTCTCCCGGCTTGAGGGCCTGCCCCTTTTGCCCCTGGTGGGTTGCGAATAGCTGTTCAAAACAGTGGGATTTGGCTGTTGGCAGGCCAACCCGGGGGCAGTTCAGTAATTTTGGGACAGCGGAGATTGGTTATTTGCAGGCCATTCTCAGAAAACTATAAATAGACCCTTAGGGGTGTCTTGGAGAGGATTGTTTCTTAGCCACTTGAATCCCTCTTTCTTCATCCTCCAAGGCACCTAGCTTAGCATTGGCTAGGGAGGGGGAGATCACCAAGGTCTTCCGGGTGTGAGGTGGGACCTCCACGCTAGAGCCGAGGGTCTGTTCCTAGTTTCCCGAGCCTTTGGTCCGTGACATCCCCCTGAGTGTAGTAAGAGTGAGGTCACCCCTTTCTAGGGACCCCGAACTCCATAGAGACTGATTTCTCGGTTTCAACAACTTCTGTCATGAGCTTGCAGAAATAAATAATCGACTAGAAAATTTAGACAACTTGAGAGACACACCGGCACGGCAAGATGACCCTCTTGAGGATAACCCCGACATTCCTCCTCGTGATCAGCGTCAAATGGGTGTTAGACCACTACTTGAGAGACACTGTCGTAATATTCCTCAACGGGATTCCGCACCACCTATGAGGTAAAACCATGAGCACATCCAAGAGCGCTAACAAGACCCTACCTATGTTAGGTATCCTCCCCACCGCGACGGCCTCGTTTGTTTCCACATGATCACAGAGATCATATGCCCCAACGCAGTTGACGTGATCATGGTCGTGTTGACTCTTATGATCCCAATCATCGAGAGCGCAACCCCCAACCCGCTCAACACGACTATGTCCACGATGATTACTTTGAGGATTATCTGGAGCCGCGCAGAGGAGGTTTCCCATAGAAGGATGACATCGCCAGTCACATTCGCAGCAACGCTCCATCATTTGATCGTTGCATGGACCCGAAAACTTTTAGCGAATGACTCTTTGGCATGGACCGATATTTTGAGTGGTATGACATGAGTGACGAGCGATGCGTCCGGTTTCCCAAAATGTAATTACATGGGTAGACTAAAGTATTCTAGACCAGTTTAGAGATATCAGTTGATAGGGAAGGTTATTATCTAATCACTTGATGGGATGACATGAAGCAGAGATTCAAAGAAAAGTATCTTCCTGTGCCCTACAGAGATCAGCTAATTGATCAGTTGTATGGCTTACGCTAGGGGACGCGTACGATCGTTGAGTGTGTGGCTCGCTTTGATGAGATTGTTGTTAGGAGTGACATTGTGGAGGAGCTTATTGTCTCAAATCGGCAGACTTCCAATTCTTCGGTTACTGTCTCTCGTATTAGGGTCGGACTTCGCTACGATATGCGTAGGGAGTTGATCCCACATCGCCTTAAGAATGATGTGTAGATCTATCAGCTTGCTTTAGAGTAAGAGCAGTACCTCCGCTCTTTGGGGCCAAGACAGGGTCCCTCCTGACGGCTCAACATTCAGGAGACCTACCCCACCTCCGGACTTGAAGGGCAAGGCCGCCATCACTGAGCACCACAAGTCGGGGGCAACCAATGTTATAGATGTTCGGGCAGAACACACATAGCGGCCCAGTACCCTACGTTGAACCTGCTAATTGAGGAGGGAGAGCCTAATCCAGAGGTCAAAGAAGTGATTGCTGAGGAAATTGCGACCGTTGTTGCGGGTTGGGAGAGTGACGATGGGAGATCATTGGAGATGAGAGTAGTTAGATGTCTCCTACAACCCCCTCGTGCGGATGAGGACTAGTGTCGCACTCCTATCTTTTACACTTAATTCCGTAGTGCAGGCGATCCCTGCATGGTAGCTATAGATAGTAGGAGCCGTGTGAATATCGTGACTCAAATGGGTATAGAGCGTATGAGGTGAAGATTAAGCCTCACTCTCACCCCTATCATGTCATCTAGGTAAACAGGACTGTGATTCAAGTCACACGACGTTGTCTTGTTTTGATCGTCCTTGCCACTTTTGAGGATCGAGTGTGATGTGATGTCATCCTTATGGACGTCGCACATGCATTGCTTGGCAGGCCTTGGTTATATGATTGTGGCGCTACGTGTTTTGGACGATCAAACATGTATGGCTTTTATGATAAGGGTCGGGAGATCACGTTGTCCCCTACCCAACTCAAGGAGAAATCCACGGGACGGATTGAGCCATCAGTTAGTACGATATCCTCGAGACCCCTACATATCTTGAGATGTAGCGAGTTTTTGAGGGACAACGTTGATGTTGGTATTGTTTAAGTAGTAGCAGCCACCATGTCCTTTGAATGCCCTACTGATGCACCTGACCCCCACCCAAATGTTTGTCCCCTTTTGGATGAGTTTGTTGACATTATGCCAGACAAGCTCCCCGAGGAGTTACCACCCCCTACATGATATTCAACACGCAATCGACATAGTCTTGGGAGCTTCGCTCTCAAACCTTGCCCCATTATTGTATGAACCCGGACGAGCACAATGAGCTCAAAAGGAAAGTTGATAAGCTCTTTCGAAAGCATTTCATTCGTGAGAGTTTGATCTCATGTGCGGTCTCCACCCTACTTACCCCTAAGAAGGATGGCAGCTAACGCATGTGTATTGATAGTAGGGCGATTAATAATATTATTGTGAAGTATCATTTCCTTATTCCCCGACTCGATGATTTGTTAGTCACAATGGTGGGTGCCCAGATCTTCTCTAAGATCATTCTTCATAGTGGGTATCACCAAATCTGAGTTTAAGAAGAAGATGAGTGGATGACCACATTTAATATCAAGAATTGTCTGTACGAGTGGTTGGTCATGCTATTTGGGCTATCAAATGCCCCTAATACCTTCATGCGAGTTATGACACGAGTGTTGCGGCCCTATATGGGCAAGTTCCTAGTCTTGTATTTTGACGACATCCTGATTTATAGTCAGACTCAGACTGATCACTTTATGCATTTAAGACTCCAATTTGATATCCTCCACAAGGAGAAGTTATTCGTGAACTTAAAAAAGTGTTCATTTTTGTCTGAGTCGGTCCACTTCCTGTGATTTATCGTCTCCTCCACTTGAGTATTAGTTGACTACTTGACTCTGAAAAGGTCAAGTTCATCCGTGATTGGCCCATACCCTCGACGATTCATGATTCTCGCGGCTTTCATGGGCATGCTACCTTTTATAGGAGGTTTGTTTTGGGGTTTAGCACGATTATGGTTGTTTCACAAGTTGCCTCCGCAAGAGCAAATTTCAATGGGCCGCAACGGCCACTCGAGCGTTTGAAGAAATTAAGGAAAAGCTAACTACCGCTCTGGTTTTAAGACTCCCTGATTTCAGCAGATCATTTGAGGTCGCTTGTAACGCATCGGGTGTTGGTATTGGTGGTATATTGAGTCAAAAGAGTCACTCAGTTTCTTACTTTAGTGAGAAACTAAATGAAGCCAAACAAAAATACTCGAACTACGATCGAGAGTTTTATGTTATTGTTCCTCTCTATGTTATAGGAGGCACAACCTCTTGTCGCAGGAGTGTGTACTCTATTGTAATCACTAGGCATTATGTTAATTAGACTCACAGAGGAAGTTAGGTCATCGGCATATCAAGTGGGTTGAGTACCTATAGGGCTTTCATTATGTTCTTAAACACTGCGTTGGTGTTGAAAACAAACCCGCTAATCCCCTTAGCCGCAGAGTCACATTATTACAGACAATGAGATACGAGTGGATGGATTTGAGAGAGTGATCATGTACTATCATATTTGTCCTGATTTTGGCGAGTTGTACGTCGCTTTATCGAAGGAACCTCCGGACTCCATTGTGGGGTTCCAGATTATTGATCGTTATCTTTATCAGGGTTCCCGCCTATGCATACTCGGGATCTCCTATCATGATTATTCAGTTTGAGAGTTGCATGTGGACTGCGACGCCGGATATTTTGATAGGGACAAGTCGATAGCTATTATGGAGAACTGCTTCTACTGGCCGAGTCTGAAGAAGGACGCGTCTCATGTCGTCCGACATTGTCATGTCTGTCAGACAGCCAAGGTCACTAAGCAAAAAACTGGCATGTATACCCCACTATCTATTCCACACCGCCCCTGGGAGAAGATTAATATGGACTTCATACTCGGACTACCTCGCATTATGAGGAAGCACGACTCCATTTTCTTTGTAGTTGATCGGTTCTCAAAGATGGCTCATTACATTATGTATAGCAAGACCGCTGACACATCCCATATCGCATCATTATTTGTCAGAGGCGTCTTTAGATTACATGGTCTTCCAAAGTCTATAGTGTCGAATAGGGACGTGAGATTTATGAACTATTTTTGGAAAACAATATGGCAAAAGACTAGCACCACCTTTAAGTTTTCATCGACTTACCACCCACAAACTGATGGACAGATTGAGGTGGTAAATAGAGATCTTGGGAATATGTTTAGCCTTTTAGGTGTCTAGTGGAGGAGTCTGCATCTAGTTGGGACTCGGTACTCCCCCTTGCGGAGTTTGCATATAATAGTTCAAGTAATATGTTTACAAGGTTAAGTACATTCTATAGTGTCAGGTTACGAACCTAGAAAACATATCGATCTTATTTTAGTTCCACTAGAGTCATGCCCTAGCGAGTCACTCGAGTCTTTTGCACATCATTTGCATGAGTTGCATAAGTCGTTCAAATGACAAATCATTACTAGCAATGAAAATTACAAAACACATGCAGATGAACACATGCGAGAGCGGATATTTCTTGAAGGTGAATTGATGACGCGAGTCCACACTGAGAGGTTTCCTCTGGGCCTCCTGCCAATAAGTTAAAAGCTAAGTGAATGGGTCCCTATGCATTCATGAGACGTATCGAGACAAATACCTACAAAC
Source organism: Platanthera guangdongensis (assembly GCA_039583875.1). Classification (NCBI taxonomy): domain Eukaryota; kingdom Viridiplantae; phylum Streptophyta; class Magnoliopsida; order Asparagales; family Orchidaceae; genus Platanthera; species Platanthera guangdongensis. Next base: position 150,000,742 of record CM077160.1, on the reverse strand, counting down.
TTAATGTCTCTGCAACAATGAGTATCCATCTCATATTTAATGTAGAGGACATGACGTCATACTATGAGCCTCATGAGTATGTGTGATGTAGAAAATACCTCCGGAGGAGGGAGTGGTGGAGCCTTCCGGCCGGAATCGCGCCACACGGGCGGAGGAATCGTTGAGCGGCGGGATCCTTCCGGATCGGCAGTTCTCGCACGGAGAAGAGGGAGGCGGCTAGGGCAAACTGCTTCTCAATATAATACCAAAACTGAAATGAAAATACACTCTCCTCCCTCTTATACTATGGGGGGGGTAGAAAATAACTATTAGCACACACCTGCTAATAGCACACATAATAGTTTTACAAAAACAAATACAACAAAAGGGCATAAAATAAATAGCGCCGCCTCTTTATTTAGACGGTTCGCGGCATCCAAAGCGGGTCGAACTTCTCGAGCCATGCAATCCCCGGTTCGGCGTGGGCTTCGTCGCTGACGGTGCAGGTCGCACCGTATTCCGCATCATTCTCCGCCACGTGAGAAGCACTCGACCACGAGTGGTCAGCATAAAGAGGCACGTCCGGGTAGAACGGAGATAAGTCGCTCACGTTAAAGGTCTTGGAGATGTTAAACTCCGGTGGTAGATCAACCACGTAAGCATTGTCGTTGATCTTGCGGATGATGGGGAAGGGGCCGAACTTCTTCGGCATGAGCTTGTGGTGGGGGCCGGCAGGAAGCCGCTCTTTCCGGAGAAAGACCATAACCAAGTCGCCGACTTGATAAATCTGCTCGCGGCGGTGCTTGTCGGCCAAAGCTTTATACTTGGCGTTGGATTCGAGCAACTTGAGGCGGGTCTCGGTCTGTACGTCGCGGGCCTCTTCCGCTAGCTGCGTGGCTGAAGGGGGGGGCGGCGGGTAAGCGGGCCAAATCAAGCGCATGACGGGGCGCCTTGGTGTAGACGATGGAGAACGGGGTGCGACCGGTTGAGCGGTGGACCGCATTGTTGTAAGCGAACTCAGCTTGGGCGAGAGCGAAATCCCACTGCTTCGGCCGGCCTTGGCAAATACAACGCACTAGATTTCCCAAAGTCTTGTTTACCACCTCGGTTTGCCCATCCGTTTGGGGGTGAGCGGAGCTACTAAATTGGAGAGAGGTGTCAAACATTTTCCACAGCATGGTCCAAAAATGGCCTAGAAATTTCGGATCGCGGTCGGAGGTGATGGTGGTTGGAACGCCATGCAAACGGACCACCTCGCGGAAGAATAACCGCGCAATATGGGAAGCATCGGATGTTTTGCGGCAAGGAAGAAAATGTGTCATCTTGGAGAAACGGTCCACCACGACGAACACTGAATCAACTCCGCGCTGAGTTCGCGGAAGGCCCAAAACGAAATCCATGGAAAGGTCCTCCCACACGCCAGAGGGGACCGGGAGAGGTGAGTAAAGACCGGTGTTGTGTGCTTGGCCCTTGAATTGTTGGCACACATAGCACTTCCGAACGAAATTCCCCACGTCCTTGGCTAACTGCGGCCAGAAATACCTCTCGTGGAGACTAGCAAGTGTCTTGTCGCGGCCCAAGTGACCACTCAACCCGCCACCATGTAGATCACGAATCAGCTTCTCCCGTAATGAAGAGCGGGGGATGCACAGGCGGTTGTCTTTGAGTAAAAACCCCTCGAGTATCAAGAACCCACCGTGTGAACCGCCCCTCGAGCAGGCGCTCCAAGTGTCTTTAAAATCCGGGTCGTCGGCATATGACTCGGCGAGAATATCAAAACCAATGATCTCGTGTTGTAGTGTGGTCAATAAACAGCTCCGCCGGCTGAGGGCGTCCCCAACGACATTGGAGGAACCCGGCTTGTGATGAATAATGTACGGGAAACGCTGTAGGTAAGTGGTCCAACGGAGATGCATACCATCCATGCGTTTCTGGCTGTGGATAAACTTGAGGGCTTGATGATCCGTATATAAGATGAATTCCTTGTGTAGTAGATAATGCTCCCAATGTTTGAGGGCCCGGACAACGGCATAGAACTCTTGATCATAAGCGGACCACTTCCGCCTCGCATCGCTTAACTTCTCGCTGAAAAATGCAACCGGCCGCTTGTCTTGGGAGAGGACCGCCACAATACCAACACCGTTGGCGTCACTGTGCACCTCAAATAGCTTGTCAAAACTGGGTAGCGCCAAGACCGGTGTCAAGCTGAGCTTCTGCTTGAGCAGCTGGAAAGAGCGGTCAGCCTCGTCCCCTCAAAGAAAACGCCCCTTCTTGAGGCAGTCGGTCATGGGAGCCGAGATGGTGCTGAAATCGCGAATGAACCTCCGGTAGAATGTGGCTAACCCATGAAAAGACCGCAACTCGGAGAGGGATGCGGGTGCCGGCCAATCTCGGATGGCTTGTATTTTTTCCTCGTCAACTTGTATGTCGTCCGCACCCACCACAAAACCCAGAAAGTTCAGCCGCGCCGCAAGAAAGGTGCACTTCTTGAGGTGAATAAATAGTTTGTTCTCCGCCAAAACTTCCAACACAGCACGAACATGAGATAAATGCTCCTCCCGGGTCTTGCTAAAGATGAGAATGTCGTCGAAATAGACGACCACCGACTTGCCCAAGAAAGGTCGCAGCAGCTGTGTCATAAGACGCATAAAAGTGCTTGGAGCATTAGACAAACCGAAAGGCATTACCTTCCACTCGAAGAGGCCGTCTGGAGTTTTAAAGGCGGTCTTCCATTCGTCGCCCGGTTTGATGCGGATTTGGTGGTACCCGATGCGGAGGTCAATTTTGGAAAACAGTTGTGACCCGTCCAACATGTCCAACATGTCATCCAGGAGGGGAATGGGGAAGGAGTACTTGATGGTGATGCGGTTAATGGCGCGACTGTCAACGCACATCCTCCAGGACCCGTCCTTCTTGGGAACCAAAAGTGCGGGAACACCGCATGGGCTAAGACTCTCGGAGATGAAGCCCTTTTGTAACAGCTCTTCCACCTTCGTACGTAAGACGTCATGCTCCTTGGGGTTCATGCGGTAGTGGGGCAAATTTGGGAGGCTAGCGCCCGGTATGAGATCGATCTGGTGTTGGATATCCCGAAGTGGTGGAGGGTGGTCTGGCAAGTCATCCGTGGTGATGGCGCAGAACTCATGAAGTAATGCTCGAATGTCTGGGGGTGCGGCATCCATCTCCCATTCGTTGGTGGCGTACAACCCGTAGGGAACGAGGGCCACCACCTCCTTGGCCTCCGCAATGTCCCGCTCGAACCGTGAGGTGTCATCGTGCAGCACGAGTAGGCTGCGCCCCTTGTCGGTGGACGGGTTGGCCGCGGGTTTATCGCCGACCCGGGCCACAATCTGTATCTTCTTGCCGGCCCAAGTAAAGGAGTAGATATTGTCGCGGCCCTTGTACACAACGTCCGTATCATATTGCCACGGTCGCCCCAAAAGTAGATGGCTCGCGTCCATCTCCACAACGTCGCACCAAATGTCGGCTAGGTAATGCTTGCCCATAGTGACGGGTACGTGTGACCGGTGGGTGACACGCACGGAGGGGCCCTTTTGAATCCACCCAATGGAGTAGGGGTGCGGGTGCGGCTCGGTTGGTAGATGCAAGTAGGTGACCAACCGACTAGCGACAAAATTCTCACAGTTGTCATTGTCGATCAGGACATCACATATCTTCCCCTTGATGGTGCAATAGCTCCGAAAGACATTACTACGTTGGGCATGCTCATCCACCCGCGGTGCAAGAAGGAGGCGTCGGACCACGCAAGCAGCAAAATCGCCATCTTCTTCAAACCCATCGATGACCTCATCGGCCTCCCCCGAGTCATCCTCCTGATCCTCGTCCTGAGTAACAGCGTGTACGGGTTGGCGCAGAAGAGGGCACCGGGAGGCAAAGTGGCCCGGTTGGTGGCACTTGAAACAGGTCCCCGGTGGTGCGCGGTCAGGTGCCCGACCCTTAGGTGCGGAAGGCGTGACCGGCACCTCGCGGCTGGTAGAATCCCGAGTATGCGACCCCGACGCATCCGACCAGGGACGGCGAGAGGCCGAGCGGGATGAAGGTGCCGCCGACGTCTCCATGAGTTCCGCCTTGAGGGCCATGTTGTAGGCCTCATCCACCGTGCGCAAAACGTGCAAGCCGATCTTCTCACGAAGGGATGGGCGTAGCTCATGTAGGAAGTGAGTAACACGTTGGCCGTCCGACTCGGTCAAGCCGTTGCGGTCCGCGAGGCGGCAAATTTCCGCCAAATATTCGGTGACTGTGCGAGAGCCTTGCGAGCAACTTTGGTAGAACTGGAACAGGTGTTGGTCGTAGTCGGGGGGTAGGAACCGATTGCGTAACATTTTCTTCATTTTGAGCCAAGTGCGGACGGGGGCTTTGCCTTGGCGTTGCCGATTGAGTTGAAGCTGATCCCACCAAACCGCCGCGCCGGATTTAAGGCGATACGCGACCATCTTCACTTGGCGGTGCTCGTCGAGCTCGGCCATTTCGAAGAAACGTTCGACCTCCGAGATCCAATCGAGGAAGTCTTCAATGCCCAAGTTACCAAAAAACTGTGGAATGTCCGCACGTATGCGGTAGCCGTGTTGCTGCGGTGGCGGCGGGTGGCGCCATGGAGGGGGATCAGCCCCGGCGTGGTAGTCATCCTCGGAGCTTGAATCGGACAGGGGAGTTGCTGGGCGGGGAGGTGCCGCACGGCCACGGCGGTACTGCCGGCCGAAGTAAGCGTCGACCGGAGGGGCTGCAGCGGGTGCGGGATCGCCGGGCGGAGGTGGCTGCGGGTTGCCGAGCGCTGCAGTGAGGGAGGCGAGTTGTGCGGTGATGCCATTGATGGCCGCCCACAGAGCTTGGTCGTCCCGCGGATTATCTCCCATGAGCGACCGACGAGAGATAGAGGAGTGTAGACGGTGCAGCGGATCGCGGAGATCGACGCGGCGAGGTGAGCAGAGAGGACCGGCGCCGAGCTAAGAAGTCGGGGCACTCCTCTGATACCAACTGATGTAGAAAATACCTCCGGAGGAGGGAGTGGTGGAGCCTTCCGGCCGGAATCGCGCCACACGGGCGGAGGAATCGTTGAGCGGCGGGATCCTTCCGGATCGGCAGTTCTCGCACGGAGAAGAGGGAGGCGGCTAGGGCAAACTGCTTCTCAATATAATACCAAAACTGAAATGAAAATACACTCTCCTCCCTCTTATACTATGGGGGGTAGAAAATAACTATTAGCACACACCTGCTAATAGCACACATAATAGTTTTACAAAAACAAATAAAACAAAAGGGCATAAAATAAATAGCGCCGCCTCTTAATTTAGACGGTTCGCGGCATCCAAAGCGGGTCGAACTTCTCGAGCCATGCAATCCCCGGTTCGGCGTGGGCTTCGTCGCTGACGGTGCAGGTCGCACCGTATTCCGCATCAATGTGAATCTGTATTGTGGAGACCCACATAAGCCTACCTAATTTAGTGCAAGTTTGTGTTGAATATGGACCACGAGGTATTGAAATATTTGAACTCTCAGAGAGAAATTAAAACCACTTGCATATATTCAAGAGTTTACCTTTCATTTAAAGTGCAAACCCGGTGTCACGAATCAAGTAGTTGTCGCCTTTAGTAGCCGCTCACATTTACTAGTCACTCCTCAGCCTCGCATTATTGATTTAGATTTTTAGTGACTTCTATATCATTGACCCATTCTTATGTGACATTTGGGCCACTTGTCATCATAGTGGGACTGGTCTTACTACCCAATACATGGTGAGTAAGGGATATTTATTTAAGGGAACTCGTAAGTGAATTTGTGATGGGCCACTTTGAGAGACTATTTTGGTAGCTTCACTCATCCGGATTAGAAGGGCATGAGGGACAGTCTAAACTATTAGATCTTGCAAGTGCTAGATATTATTGACTGAAGGTGAAAAATGGTATTAAGCTTATCAAGCATTGCATGACATGACGATTATATAAGGGGCGCGCCTAAAATACTAGATTATATACCCCGATCGGTATTTGGCTGACCGTGGGATTATATACCTCGCACTCAAAGGAAAGTATATTTGGTTTTTGTAGTGGTAGATCGCTTCACAAAAATGATGCACTTTATCTTGTATAGGAAAACCTCTAGTGACGTACACGCAGCTAAAATTTTCTTTAACAAGGTCGTTAGGTTGTGTGGCATTTCTAAGTCAATCACATTTGATAGAGATACACATTTTATGGGATATTTTTGGAAAATACTTGGAGAACAAATTGGTACCAAACTCGAGTTTAGTAACACTTATCACCCTCAGACCAATGGACAAACTAAGGTAATTAATAGGAGTTTAAGGGATTTTGTCAGGTTTTTAACTGGGGAGAATTCAAAGCAATGAGATCTTATATTTCCACAAGCCAAATTTGCATTTGAAAATTCTAAAATCGATCTACTAATAAATCTCCTCTGAAGATTGTCTCCGGGTTTTCCATTCCCACTTGTTTGACTGTCATTCTTTGTCACCTCATGAACATATTTTTTGCGAGGTGCAAGCTCGGGTTGAATATTTAAAAGAATTACATAAGAATACAACACTCAAGCATTTACCCCACTAAAAGAATTACATGAGAATATTCCTAATAAACTGCGAACGACTTCAGAAAATTATAAATCCTTGGTTAATCAGCATCATCGGGAGTTAGACTTTTCAGAAGGAGATTAGGTGTTTGTTTATTTCAGGAAATAGAGATTTACTCTGGGGGCATATATAAACTACAGTAAAGGAAGTTCGATCCACTTCAGATTTGAAAGGGTATCGATGAGATTGCCTACCTTCTAGAACAGCCCGTTGAATTTGATACTTTGCCAACATTTAACGTGGTTGATCTGATGACATTCTACGGAGATTCACCTAGTTCCAGTCCCGTCCACCAGTTGAAGTCCCAGACATACCACCCAACTTAACGACGGCATTGACGCCTACCACTGAGGAGAGAGCTCAGGTTCTGGTGTAGGAGGGTTTCACACTCATCACAGTACGTACCAGAGCCACTTGGTTTCTTAGCATGGATGAGACATTACTGACAACTCTTAAACTAACACCACCGATTTGCAACGATGACGTCTAGATGTTTCCGTTGCCAATTTTTGTGAGTTTTCGTCGTGATCGAGCTCTATTAACCAGATGTATAATAAATTCTGATTTTAATTCTAAAAAGTAGTTTGTGATTGAATTAAATTAAGCGGCACTTTCAAATTCTTCACGAACAAATTCCATCAATAAGAGTTCTGAGGCTTGCACACACGCACATGAGCCAACATTTGAGCATATAATTAATATGAAAGAAGGATACACACGTGCTACAGTTAGAGAAACATGAGAGAAAAAAATGAAAACGAACAAGTTTCAAATTAATGACATACAAGAAGTGAAAATTCTAGGCAAGCTCTGAATTAGCAAACAAATTAATAGTAAGCATAAAATTAAGATAATAGATGTAGAGCAACATTAGTAAGAGTGATATACCTTCCTCTCACAGGTTCATCAAGAATAGAGGGTCGGTTACCTTAGCTTTGATACAAGTGGGCTCTGGCAGAGAAAAGGGCAGCAAACCTGGAATATTCTGGTATGGTAACAGCAAATAGAGGATCTTCTGAATGTTGTGAATGGGATTGATTGCAACAAACGTTGGGAAGAATGGGACAGGGCCTGGAACTCTTGAACGTCTGAAACAGGAAACGTGGAGGGGTGGATTTGCTGGTGGTGCCCGTGGACGCCGATGACCGAACGCGTCAGGCTAGGGATCGACGATTTCTCCGTCAACTGGTGGGGCAATGGTCGCCGGCCCCTGGAATGGCCTCCAGAGGCGGCGGAGTGGCTGAGAAGGAATGCATCGAGCGACTGGAATGACTGGCGACGAGCGGCTGGAAGCTTGATAGAGGCTCCCTGGAGAGAAAACCAAACGAGAAGAGAACTCGTTCAATTTCCAAATTCCAGCGCCCTCAGCGAAAGGGTTGAACCAGTTTTAAAACTATTAGGTTAGGTTAGGAATTCATAACAACTGTGTTTAATGAAATAAAGTATGGATTAATTGTAACTTTTGATTTTCATAACAGCTGGGGGATTAATTGACTTAGGCTTTTAATGAGATGACTTCAAGTATTCTCCCCATAAATAATTCTGAAATATAATTTCAGAATCATGTTTTTTAACAATAATATTTTTTAATATAATAATAATTTAATTGTTCGTCAATTACATTGCTTAACTAAATTAACACTACTCATAATTTGACGGACCTTAATATTTAGGGTCTTATTGGTCGATCGCGCCAATAAGTCGTACGAACGTGCGCGACACAAACATGTGTGATACAAAACCAACAAATGTTAACAACGTACACAAAAAATAAAACAAACATATGTGTGAAAAAGTTAAAATAAAAAATGCAACTCAGGTTGGTCAATTTACATTCAAGCACTCACAAACAGAGAGGTGTGATAAAACAAACATTATTGACAGCTCTTGGATTAGCACTGTCAATTTACAACGATGACGTCCCGATGTTTTTGCCGCCAAATTTTGTGAGTTCTTGACGGGGTCGAGTTCTATTAACCCCGGAGGAATTAATGCACCATTCTCCACATCTGAGGACGCGTGATACCAACACGCGTCAGTTATTTTTGTTATCCTAATTTATTTTATTTATATTATATATTTTTCTTTTCTTGTCAGCAGTTGCATTTTGTGTTCGGCACATCGATTTGACCACCCGATGAGATCATGAATTAATGGTCCAGAAATTTTGAGTAGTTAGGATAAAAAATGACAAGCTTTAACTAATTAAGAACGCATAAGGTTAAGATAGAAATTATTCAAATTAGAAGATTTTAAAATTTATTCTCGATTAAGAAAGATGAGGAGAGCTCTAGGAAATCAATTTTGGAAACAAATCACTATGGACGTTTATTTTGGATCCTCATAACAATCCGCTTGAAAGAATAGAAGGCAACCGGAGGAATACAGAGGAACGAAATCTCATTCCCTTTGTTAGTATGGAGTATTTTGTTGCCCTGTTTTCCACTCGCCTTCTAACAACAAGTTCGGTCGAACTTAGCGAGCCACTAGCCAGGCCAACGTAGTCGACCTCACCTCCCTTTTCAACATTGGTCCAAGAATTTTACTCGAGCGGCTACTGTGTTTAATTAGGCTACTGCCTACTATAGTTTTGTGAATGCCTTGGGTAAATTTCACTCTTTCTATTGCATCGTCTATTAGTTTAGTGTTATGCATTCAATTAATTATCTAAAAGCTTGACTCGAATGTTCTCGCTATTTTCAATTGTTATTTAATTCATAAATTATTATTTGTGATTAAGTTTGTGGATGTAAAGAGACCGCCTCGGTTCGATCCATAAACATTCAAGAGTTTCATACTCAAATAACGATTAGCGACCTTCCAAAGTTCAAACATCGAGCATGATTATGCGTGCAAAATTTGAATTTGCCCTCCCGGTTTACATCAGAAGGTAACAGCCGGTTGTTGGTCGGGCTAGTGCGCAGGAGAAGGATTGTCGATGGCTGGCAAGAGAAGTTCTGGGTTGCGAGGCTTGACATTGGAGCAGGCGGATCAACTGAGGTTGTAACCGTCGAGAATGTGTGTGTCGGAGTGGTTGGCATAGGAACGTGCAACGGGCATCTGCAAATTGCCAGGGGATGCATGCGAGAAATTGGAAGAGGAGTGTGCAACATTGAATCAACAAATGCGGAATGGACCATAGCAGACGTAGGATGGCGGCTGATCCTAGTGAATGTGGAATTGAAAGCTGGTGTAGAATGCTCAAGTGCGAAGGAAGTGGTTGGAGTAGAAACGATGGTTAATTGGGTCTCTAAATGAAACCCAATTTGATCGCCATGGCGGACCAGTTGAAAGAAACTTGCTATCGACAAACTGAGTCCGGTAGATCAATATGATGCAAGATACAATATATCGAGGTATGCTCGATATCCAACTCTTAGGCAACATCCCTCTAAGAATTCTTTTCTCCTAAGAGAGCTTAAACAAGACATGGATTCTAGATGCCCTAAAGGACTCAATATCACTCCCTCATATAGGTGCGAATGAAACATAATTACATAAATACCCTAAGGCCACACTTTTACTATATTTACCTTATATTTTAGGATATGCATGTCGATTTTACGAAAGCTTAAAGCTAAACATCAAACTTTCACTTCATTAACTCTTTTAACCACACATCCCCTTCACTCTAGCCATATAATCCGGCAGTATAATCAACCCAAATGAATTTAACAAACTAAATAAACAGTCTTAAGAACAAATTTCTATTTGCAAATTACTGCAAGTAAATAAAGAAAAAAACTGTGAATAAGTCGTTTTACCTTTTTTCTTAATCTACTTTTTCTGGCAGCTTCACGGTTTTGAGCAAGCCGACGGAGAGTCTGAAAAAATAGTAATTATAAGGAAAAACTACGTCTTCTAAAGTACTAAATGGAACATATTCTTTGAATTTCATTTACCTTTTGGTCCCCTTTCTTTTCTTTAGATCTGTCGCTGGAATCAGAAGCTGCTACAACAATAGTTTGTCCTTGATCAAACTGTGCATGGAAATTTGAAGGGATTAACAAAAGCTCAAAAGGCAACAAAAATCAAAACTAGGTATGCACTAGCATCAAAATGTTGGTGCGCTCGAAGCATCCCGTGTGGCCGTCTAGTTTGGAACGGACCTCCACGTTGCGCTCAGCAGGGGTATTTATAGGCGTAACCCTAAATCCCCGACGACGGGTTATTGGATGTCATCCGGATCTTAAACCAAACCCGTTAGGCACCTATAACATCTAATCAATATACCTCAACACAAAAAATACTATCATTCTCTTTACTAAGTTAAAACTACTCAATAAAAACAATAATTTAAGACCAATAATAAAGCACGCAACTTATGCACTCAATAGGAAACCACGAGACAATATTTCCATGTTACTTAATGATTAAACTCAGCCATAGAACCATGCAATGAACCTGCTCAGTAAGTTAACACCAGCACAGAAATAGTGCCAGAAAAAAAAGAGAAGAGATCAAGAATCTCTTAATACTAGTCCAATGTTCCCACAAGAAAGGTAGAAAATAAGGGTCATGAGGAAACAGCTTCACAGAATATAAATGGAATCATAAATAACCCAGTGTTGTGCCAGATATTTTATTTTGATTAAAAATTAATCATGGTCTCTATAGAGAAAGGAGCAACTGTTAGGGTTGGCTAGCCGGGGTTCAGGCTAGCTTAGTCCAGGCTCATGCATTTCAGGTCGGGTTCAGTCTGGGTCAGCCTAAAGTACTAATTTCAGGTTTAAGGTATTGTTAAGGCTCATTAAGGCTATAAATAGAGACCTAAGTCTGCAAGAAGGCATCTCATTAATGAGGTATTCCTTCTAATATTCCTCTAAAGCTCCTCTCTCCCTACTCCCAGACTATTTTTGCATTTTCCTCATTATTCTCCACTAATCTCCTTTCTTGATCACACGAAATCTACCTACTTCCCTTCAACATGTAAATTACCGTGGCAATTGGTGCTTTTGCCAGTTCTCAATCCTCTCATGACAAAAGATCCACAGATCAAAATATACAGCTTCATTTTTATACAAAAAAGAGAGAAGGGCAGCCCGGTGCACAAAGCATCCCCGCGCAGCGAGGGTCCGGGGAAGGGTCCCACCACAAGGGTGAAATGTAGGCACATCTTACCCTGCATTTTTGAAAGAGGCTGCTTCCAGGATTCGAAATCGTGACTGTAACAATGCGTATTCAAAAAATGAAATAAAAACAATAAAAATAAAATAGCATAGGATCATAACGGTAATTAAGAAATTAGGTTTTTTCTAATATCTAAACTGACCCCCCCCCCCCAAGTTAAACCCATCGGCCCAAGTTATTCCAGCATCCCACACGCAATCCGCAAGCTGCACAGCCCGTGCTCCCGATTCCGCCTCCCCCGCCACTCCCGCTCCCGTGCCGACTCCGCAAGCCGCGATTCCGCCTCCTACGCCTCCTCCAACTCGCCGCCGACGCCTTACCCCTGATTTGGACGGCAACCCCCCCCCCCCTCCTCTTCAAGGATCGGCAGTCTCCTCTCCAGGAGCCGGCGGTTTTTCTCATCCCCTAGCCGGCGGCATCAACCTTTCTCCCTTCCTGAAGGCCGGCAACTTCTTCCCTTCCTCCGGGTTCCAGCAGCCTTCTTCCTTCTCCTCCAAGGGGTCGGCATCCCCCTTCCTCACCGTTCGGGATGGTGTTTGCGAGAGGGACAACTAAGGTTCCCCCCCCCCCCCCCCCGCTCTCCTCCTTGGGCTCGAATTTTGCTTCTTTGGGTAAAGATTTCCTCTTTTCTCACCTCTTTCAAATTTCTTGAATTTTTCTAGGAAATTTTTGCGCTCTAATCTGCGTATTCATGTTAATCCAAGTTTATGTCATCCTTATAATCGTCCAACCACCATTTATTTTGAATTCCGACGCCGATCATCAGATCAATTGGTGGAATCTCTTCAAAGCTCTCTCCGATTTAGGGTTACGTAGCCTAAGCACCCCAAATCTCCTATTCCTTGTGTTAGTCTCCTCTTCCCTCACTTTTGAGGGAGATAAATCGCTAAACACTCTCATGTTTTAGGCTTTGTGAAATTTATTGCTTGTGCTAGCGTAGGGTTTTCGTTAAATCAAATTTGTGTATGAACAGGTTTAAATTAGGTTTCTACATTTTACTTGCGCCGCCTATCCTCCACTATCAGATTTTGCCTTATTTAAGGCAAGTAGAGAAATTTTTCTCGCTTGCAAACATTGAACTTAATCTCTTGCACTTTTTCATAGGTTTACAGATTTTACTTGAAACACCTGAATTATCAAATTAATAACATGTCGTAATACATTGGAATTCTTCAAATTATGAATCATTTAATTCATTAATATCATAAGCGATAATTGAAAAGTAATGTTTAATTGATGCAACTCCTTGACTTGAATTCCCGCTTGATTTTGTAACGGGAACAAATGAATGGTTATAACAAGCATGAATTCTCTGATAAGCCTTGCATCTGAAATTGAAGACTCTTGTGCATCAAATAAAAATACCTACACATTTCATTGGTTACAACTTATGTTATTACATGAACAAATATATGACATACTCCGGAGTAGGCTAATAATTCTAGTTACTTTTGCTTGACTCATTTACTTACCTATTTTACGAGCTTTGCCTCACAAAGTTTGGTACACGTACATTTTTGATTCCCTTGCTCGTATTGCATTTTACTTTGCTCACTTTTTGTTTCAATGATCTAAAGACTTTTTCCTTCTTGTTTTGGAATTTGTTTTAGCGTCCGTGACTGCGCCGCCTGCTACCCGAGCTCGATCTGCGCCAAGCTCCTGCTTAGAGGTTTTTTTGTTGTTGTGTCAAGTTCAATGTATTTTATTTCTTTTACTGTCGAGCAATTCTTTTATTTAATAATTATGATCAGTCATTTTCTTTTGTATCATGTACAGCTGTCAGGCTAAAATAAATTATGTACTGAAATTTGGTATTTGTGCATGTTCATTCTCTTTGGGACATTTATTGCATAAAATTTGTACCATCACTTTATATCATGAGCTTTATTAAAATACATGTGTATCTAATTTTTCACCGCTATACTCCAAAGTTTCCGCATAAAACAAACTATTTTCCTCCAAATTAATTTTTTAAATCTCATAACGCTAAATTAGCTCCCGCCTAACAGACATGGATTTTCTTTCGCTCATGTCTGTGGCATCACAACATGCTCGAAACGCACTCTAATCTTTGCTCGTAGACTGGTCGTGACATCAAGGTCACATGGCAACACCTTAACCGGTGGGCCAAGGCTTCCCTTCAACAAAAATTCAAAATTCTAATGGATTGTCTTGAAACTTAGTTGAGTTTATGCATTATTTACGGAATCTTTTGCCATGGGAGGATTAAGAGAAGTAGAGAACACCAGATGTAAGGATTGAGAGCGATAGACCTGCAGCGAACCTTCGTGATTATGCGCGATTTCTGCGCGATGCTCCTGTGGAGAAGAGGAAGCCCCCGGAGTACCCCGCGAGCTGCGCGTTCTTCTTCTCAAGCGTCGCACTGCGCCACTGCACCTGCTCCCTGATGTCGTGTCGCTCCTCCGCACAGTGTTTCTTCTTCGCAAAGGCACACAAGAAACCTTCTTCATGTGCAATGAGCGCGCTTCTCTACTCCTTCCTGTTGTACGCGCCTCTAGTGTCACACTCCCGAAATTGTGCGCGATGTTTCCTTCTACTTACTACCAGGAAAGGAAAGAAAATCATAAAAACTGCATGAGGGGCTGTGATCACGGAAGCGGGATTACAGGATTTCTCTGGACTAAATTTTATTTATTTCCAAATCTGGTGGTGGAGACCAGCATATATCGGGTTGTCGCAAAAATACACGATGTCGCACCCGTCCGGACATCTTTTAGCCATGAATGCCGCGTCTTGTTCTTTTGCAATTGTGTATTTTTTCGAATTTTGTGAAATATATATATGTATATATAAATTTATAAAAATATATATATAGATTTAAAATTTTAAAATATATATATTTATATATATAAGGTTATATAAATATATATATATATATATATACGAGTGCCCGACACGGGGCTCCGTCTCTACGGTCATGCGCGACAGTACCCGGTCGGCGACGGCGGGCTTCGTCCGCAACATATACATATGAGTACTCAAAATGACCGTAAAAAATATAAATTAATATTATCATTTTTATTTTGTAAAAAAATTAAATTTTTAACGTTAAAACATTAATTTATCTCTCTCTTTCTTAATTCTTACTCTCTCCCTCTCCCTCTCTTTATCTATACCGCCACTCTCTCTCTCTCTCTCCCTTCTTTCTTCCTCTCTCCCTATTATTATATATATAATATATCTCACTCTCTCTCCCAACTCTCCCCCCTCACATACTCTCTCATGATCCAATGGCTCATATTAAGTCTTTGGTGTGCCTTAGATACATATTGCTTTATATAATAAAATAAGTATATATATATATATTAAGTATATATATATGTTAAACCGGTCAGATGCAGCATTCGGCAGAAGCCGGCTCGGGACTGTCCATCTTCCCCGATCGAGCTCTTCCCGGATTCATCGGCCAGGGATTCCTGCACGCAAGAGCGCGTCTCTCGACCACGATTCCTCCACGCCACACAACGTCGTCCATGACTCCTCCAAACCACTGCCATGTCCACTCCTCCACAATGTCGCGGGTTCAGCTCCAGCAAACCTTCCGGCCCATGCACGCCTATAGTTGATGCTCTATAAATGGCAGAGAAGATGAGCAGTTAGTGGAAAAAATGATGATGTCAATTTATGAAGATTGTTGTGAGACTGTGTTTTGCTTCCTGTAGGTGAGTGTTTTGGAGAAGATAAACAGTAGGAGTTAGTAGAACCTGTTGTTTATTTTTTTTTATTCCCGTTTGAAATTGTGAGTTTTGTTTGTTGTAGTTTCCAGTTAGGAATTGGATGTATGATTTCTGGGATACTTTTTTGGAAGTGTTGTTTGTATTCGTGGTTTCCTATAGAGGAGTTTAGAAACTGTTTGTTGTTTACTTTCCGTTGAGGGGGAAGATCAACAGTGGAAGTAATTAGGTGTTTTGGTTGCTTCAGAGTAGGTGAAATGAGTTTTGGGGTTAATTGTTTAAATCCTATTTAGTTGAGTCACTTCCCGTTGGAGGGGATGGTGATGATGTGGTAGATGTGAATAAAAAATTTGCGAAGTGTTTGAAACCTGTTAGAGTTAGGTTGCTAATAGAGTAGCTCCCTTGGGTGCTCGGTGACGTCCATTGGAGCCACTACAGTGCTTGTGAGATTTCATGGATCTTGTGGAACCACTTTCGTGTGAGAGTGAATGAAATTTCTCCTTGGTGCCCGTGTGCGATAGCGGCCGTTCTCGAAGTGGAAGATCGAAGGTGACGAGGAATTCCTCGCGTGATCGTTGTCGACTTCGAATACGGAAAAACGTCTCTTTCCGTGGGAAACTTGTTTCTTTCTCTTCCTTTGTGTGCGTCTACATTTCCTCTTAGGTTATTAAACCCATTGTTGGGTTTTTGCCCGATTTTTGTCAGCGAACGCTATGTCGAAAACTCCAAACGAAAACGTATTTGGATTTCAAGATTTTCGGTTTGCTACGATAAGGGGGGAAAGAACGCAAGTTGCGAACTTTCTTTCCCGGGTTTTAATTTGAACCATTTTTCAAGTGATTTAATTTTTGAAATGAAAAAAGTAATTTTGTGTTATTCAAAAATCTAAGTTGCGTAATTTCTTAAGTGTTGCGCCCGCTCTAAAATTGGCATAATCAATTTATCCATCGCATGCATTTAGGGTTTCCTAAAAACAGCCGACGGGCGCGCAAACCCTACGCGTTGTCCTGCATCAATTTGGTATCAGAGGGAGGTTCCGAAATTTTTTCTGAGTTTCGAGATCCGCCATGCGTATAATAGAAACCCGCATGGCATTTTGTTTCCAAAAAAATAGAGAGAAAAGATTTTTTTTTTCTAATTGCATAATCATACATTGCATTTGACTTTTTTATGTTCGCATGCATCTGCGAAGTGGTAGGATGCGTCGAGTTGAACGTGGTCAATCGAGCCAAGAGAACGAAGGGGAAGAACCACCCCAGTGATTTTTACCTTTTGCCCACCAAATGACGGCATTAACTAATGGTACCTGCCAGATGCATGAAAGGTTAGAAAACCTTATAGGTAGGGTGAATAGTTTATAAATATCAAATTGAGCGCCAATGTCACCTCAAATTTGAGATGAGCATTATGTTCGTCCACATTACGATGCTCCACATCACTATGTGGAAAGGTCTACCTTTAAGAGAAATTCTTTATTTGAGGATCACGACTTCACTTACACTCACTCCTATAGAGACCCCTCTAGGGGATCGGTGCGATACTTCGATGATTATCCTCGATCACAGTACATCACTGACAGAGAACGTGTTGATCCACCAATACGATCTCATTATGCTAGAGACGATCAGTACGATGACTATCGTCATTTTTATCCTCGTACTCGAGTGGATCCTATTGGTCCTTCGACACTATATTATGAGGATAGAGTTCAGTATGATGTCCGGCATCGATACTACACGTCACCTCTATATGAGGAACCCAAGACTGTATATGTGCAATCACCACCACACGTTCGTATGACACATGATCATCCACAAGCACGACATGATTATGTTATGGATGATCATCATGATTTACCCTCAAAATACCTATAGAGGTCACTCTCAACAAGAGTATATCATACCTAGTGATCCTCCTAGTGTTCCAAAAACGAACATGATGATAGTCATTAAGGGTCAGCAAGAGCATTCCACTGCCCAAAGAAGGGAGACATCCCCCACTCTGTCTGATATTCTAATACAGGATGTGTGGAGTCAACCCTCACGAGAGTCTGCTCCACTTAGTGATAAACCCGTCCTTGATTATATGTCTACTAGCTCTCTTTTGAGTGAAGATTCCTCGCACCTGTCACCTGGTGGCGCACCAAGTCACATCACCACACCCGATAGCGTATTGAGTCACATCACCACACTTGATGGCGCACCGAGTGACATTACGATCGGGAGCAGAGAGCTTAGTGTGATCTCGAGGTAGTCACCCCTACCCTTTCCGGGACTACGACCCCTTCTGATGGTTTGTTACTGGAAGACCATCACTCTACTGATGGATTTTTTGACGACCCTCCAATTGAGCCACCTCGTCCATGTGTGGATGAGATTCCTGTAAGTAAAACCCTCATGAATTTTAAGACATAGATGTCTGCTCTATTTTCGCCCCGGATGTCGATAGTGTTTCAGAGAGATGATTTTGAGTATGACATCCATATAGTAGGGCGTGATCGTAGCTATCTGGTCACTCTCCCTCTAGATGAGTTTTCGGATGTCCCACCTGGTGAGCCACCTGATGCCTCACCTTCCCTTTATAAGTTTATCACGAGGGGCACTACACTTGCATTGTCATTTATATGAAAGCACTTCATATGTTTTCAGAGCCTATGTTTGTACGCGTCGCATTTGCGATAAATTTTATTATACCACTCCCGGTGAACCCCTAGATGAAAAACTTATGGGTTCACCGCATATTTGGGATGTATCCATCTTTAATGGCACAGTCGAGTTGGAGGGTGCACTCGTTGATTCGTTGATACTTATCACCCGCAGTTGCAGAGACAGTTCGCACACCATGTTGACACATCTGATCACTGTTGTCTCTAATTTGCACTAGAGTGTTCATCGCCCCCTCGATGAATTCTTTTATGATCCACCTTCCGAGTCTCCTGATCACATACCTATCTTAGGAGTTGTTCTTAGTATCTGAAACCACCAATTTGTGAAGTTAGTCGTTTTAGTAGTTCGTCTTTTACATTTGCCTGATTTGCATAAAAGAAATTAAGCGGATATTACAGAATACTTATGACTTCTATGCAACTCAAGCTAAAAAACATTAAAAAAACCTACTAGTTTTAAAAGGAATGACATGGTAATGGTTCGGCGAAATCCGGAACGGTTATCTTCGGGTACCGTAAAGAAATTAGCATACAGTAAAGCGAATGAGCAATATGCGTATGAACTTAAGATGTCTTCCGTCTGGGGAGCAAATCTTGTTTTCAACGTAGCCGATCTAACTTTATTCCACGAATATCGTCATGAGTCGATAGATTTTTCATTGTCTTCTCCTCCATTTGATTCTTCTGGGTTGGTGAGTGAAGTGAGGAGCCACATTCAGGACATACCAACATACATTCAGCTACTGACACATCCACTGCAGTTCCTCCTATTTCCACTGACAGCTTTCCGATCTTAGTTCCCAAGCAGATATTGAATGACGAGACAGTGACCACTACTGATGGTGGTTTTCAGAGATACTTGGTTCGTTGGCATGGCAGGCCAGAGACCGAGACCAGCTGAGTCTTGGTCGAGGAATTACAGTATGGATGTTGATCTTCTACAGCACTACCGCTCGGAACACTCACCAGAGATGAGTGATTTCGAGAGGGGGAGAGTTGGTGGAGACCAGCCTAGATCGGGTTGTTGCAAAGTACCAGACGCCGCACCCGTTCGGACCTCTTTCAGCCCTGAATGTTGTGTTTTGTTCTTTTGCAATTGTGTATTTTTTTGAATTTTGTGAAATATATATATGTATATATAAATTTAAAATATATATATATATATTTTATATATATAAGGATATATAAATATATAGGTTAAACCGGTAAGATGCAGCATTCGGGAGAAGTCCGCTAGAGATTGTTCATCTTCCCCGATCGAGCTCTTCCCGGATTCATCGGCTAGGGCTTCCTCACGTGGGTTCCTGCACGCAAGAGCGCGTCTCCAGGCCACGATTCCTCCACGCCGCACGACGCCGGCCACGACTCCTCCAAACCGCTGCCATGTCCACTCCACAACGTCGCGGGTTCAGCTCCAGCAAACCTTCCGCCCCATGCCCGCCTGCAGTTGATGTTCTATAAATGGTAGAGAAGATGAGCAGTTAGTGGAAAAAATGATGATGTCGATTTATGAAGATTGCTGTGAGACTGTGTTTTGCTTCCTGTAGGTGAGTGTTTTGGAGAAGATACACAGTAGGAGTTCGTAGAACCTGTTGTTTATTTTTTTATATTTTTGTTTGAAACTATGTGAGTTTTGTTTGTTGTAGTTTCCAGTTAGGGATTGGATGTATGATTTCTGGGATACTTTTTTGGGAGTGTTGTTTGTATACGTGGTTTCCTGTAGAGGAGTTTAGAAATTGTTTGTTGTTTGCTTTCTGTTGAGGGGGAAGATCAACAGTGGAAGTGAAAGGTGTTTTGGTTTCTTCAGAGTAGGTGAAATGAGTTTAGGGGTTAATTGTTTAATTCCTATTTAGTTGAGTTACTTCCCGTTGGAGGGGATGGTGATGATGCGGTAGATATGAATAAAAAAATTGTGAAGAGTTTGAAACCTGTTAGAGTTAGGTTGCTAATAGAGTAGCTCCCTTGGGTGCTTGGTGATGTCCATTGGAGCCACTACAGTGCTTGTGAGATTTCGTGGATCCACTTGTGAGGGTGAGTGAATTTTAGTTTGTGTGTTAGAGATTACGTGGAACCACTCTTGTGTGTGAGAGTGAGTGAATTTAAGTTATTTAGTTTGTGGCTTCTTTACGCTATTGAGTGTTTGAGATCTCGTGGAATCACTTTCGTGTGAGAGTGAGTGAAATTTTTCCTTGGTGCCCGTGTGCGATAGCGGCTGTTCTCGGAGGGGAAGATCGAAGGTGACGAGTAATTCCTCGCGTGATCGTTGTCGACTTCGAATACGGAAAGACGTCTCTTTCCGTGGGAAACTTGTTTCTTTCTCTTCTTTTGTGTGCGTCTACATTTCCTCTTACGTTATTAGACTCATTGTTGGGTTTTCGCCCGAATTTTGTCTGCGAACGCTACGACGAAAACTGCAAACGGAAACGTATTTGGAGTTCACGATTTTCGGTTTGCTATGACAAGGGAGGAAAGAACGCAAGTTGCGAATTTTCTTTCCCGGGTTTTAATTTGAACCATTTTTCAAGTGATTTAATTTTTTAAATCAAAAAAGTAATTTTGTGCTTTTCAAAAATCTAAGTTGCGTAATTTCTTAAGTGTTGCGCCCGCTCTAAATTGGTATAATCAATTTATCCATCGCATGCATTTAGGGTTTCCTAGAAACAGACGACAGGTGTGCAAACCCTACGCGTCGTCCTGCATCACCTGGCTCTGATACCAAGTGAAAAAAAAAAGGAATAAACTTTATTATTCTTGTAATTGTTACTTTACCTCTTACATTGCTCCCCTATTTATACACTTAGGAGGGAAGCTTGAAAAGTACATTGGAGACGTGGGGCTAATTACAAAAGGATGGAAGACACTAAACACGCATCATTCCGTGATAAATGCACACCAACACTAAGCATAAGAAGCCAAAACTATTACCTGGAAACCAAGAAAAGCTATTCAGAAATATTAGCAAAGTGATCATAAATAAAACATAATCTCACCCTTTGATTCCTGTCATCAGTATCCACATCTGTGGAGGTATCAGTCCGAGAACTGTTGTCTGCCATAGTAGACTCTCCCCAATTCTCAAAGTGATCACCAGACAAAGGTATTAGACTAGGTTGACGTTCCTTCTGCTGAGCAAAAGAAACAGGATCAATCCTAGCTTCTTGAGTAGTATCAGCTGAAACAGGACGCTGCCATTTAAGAAATATAAATTAGACAATTGCTATAAGCGGACATCATAACAAGTTACCAATAGAATTTGCAAAGAAACCCGAAAACTGATTCCAACTCACTTTGCTAAAAGTACCAAAACGAAGAGAATCTGATGCAGAAGCCAGGCCGCTATGTTTTGTGTTCAACAAAGGGTCTACAGAGAAGAGCACTTAATCAAAGAACTGGTTAAACAAAAGAAGAAAAATATATACTCTAAATCTTGAGACGTAGGCACTTGAAGCATCAAGGCCTAATGTCTTTTCCATTAGCACATCAAAACAATAAAAACATTAGTGTAATAAGGAGGTTGATGCACTTAAAATATTACAAGATCAACTATCTGACACTAAATCTGAAATATTTAAAGACAGCAGTATCGAGCTGATCATTCACATACTTCTTGTAAAGTTGACACTATTGTTTATTTGAAATTCACTGGAGCAATCCAGAGCCCCAAATTCAGATACTCTTGATGCATGAACGTTATTTCCCTCGGCACCACTAGGAGAGTTCGTAAAATCACATGAGAACAGAAAAAATTCATCAGTTCAGAAACATGAGCATGATGACAGAAAAAAAAGTAAGCATAAGAAGGAAATTCAGAGGAAAAATAATAACTGAAGCAGATCCTGATGCAATCAGAGTATCAGACAGTATGGAAACTGAAGAAAACTGGCATACAGACCAAGCGTAAGTCTTTATATTATCATCAAGAAAGTTTTATCTACAGCTCAATTTGCGCCTTCAGGCTTTCAACATATTATGCTGCTTTCAATAAAACAGTAAATACAGGCTATAAAACCAGTAGTAGTTCCGAAAAAAAAATGTTTCGACAAGATGTAAGGACCTTTAAAACTTGTTCAAGGGATCTTTCTTGAGGAACATTTTCAAAGACGAGCATCGAAAATTCTAGATAGATAATGTATTAAGTGTGGATAAATGAAGAAACGAAGAACTGTTCAGAAAGCATACTCATTTTACCTTTCAAAATGAATTCAACCGTCTATCATGTTGAATTTGAATCTCCTGGACCATTGTTGGACACATTTGCCAGATATCCTACTTATATCATTTTTATTTTTTGCAAGGAAACAACATTTTCGTGCAAAAGAGTTAATGAAATTAGTGTGAGATGATATAAATGTTTGGATATGACGGATCTTCCCTCGACTTATACTTGGATGCTATATTGCATGGGGACGAGAACGAGATACGAGACACGACATGCTATAGATACAAGATACGAGATCTTCAAAAAACATAGAATATGAATACGTTTTTTAAATTTGAATTATTTAAATATAAGTACAAATTAATATGACGACATGCACGAGATTCACATCTTATTCATACTTCTCATCATTATATCTCATATATGATATTAAATGTAGACGGTTTATATGTCACAAAAATATATCATATCTTAAATAAAAGTCATGAATAAAAATATATAATTAATTGAATCTCATCACTTATCATTCAATATTTTTCTTTCGCAAGCCATTCTTTATGTCACCATCGGAAAACATATAATTTTGGGGCATTTTTGAGAATGCTCATACATATCCAGTAGTACCTGAAAATATCCATGGGTTTTCGAATTTTTTTATCTAACAGAAAGGGGAGCCCTATGCACAAAGCATCCCGCACGGCGAGGGTTCAGGGAAAGGTCTCACCATAAGGGTGAAATGTACCCAAACCTTACCGTGCATTTTTGTAATAGGCTACTTCTAGGACTCAAACCTGTGACGTCAAGGTTACACGGTAACACCTTAACCGGTGCACCAAGGCTCCCCTTCTAAATTTTTTAATCTAAAATTAAAAGAAAATAGTTTTCGGGAGTTTTGGAGAGTTTCCCAAATCCAAAACATTCCGGGTACACGTAAGGTTGTTGTACGTATTTGTGTTTAATAGCTTGGATGAGATTTAAATAAGATAAATTGTCTTTATACGCGTGAGCATATTAATTTGATTTTTGTAACTCATTAATAGCCAAAAAATGGTCACAGTTTATTCAGAAATTCAAGTCAAATAGATATAAACATGTTGCCTTGGGTGATGCGGGGACAGGAGTCCACCTGCCCCGCCACCTTGGCATCAGCACCAAGGGGCCCACCTGGAGTCAGCACCAGGCGGCTTTATCAGGCCCGCGGGCCATACACCCCAACCAGCTCTCCGTCACGGAATCACCACCGTGCGGCAGGTTGTTGAGGCCGGGGCTCGATCCCCATACCTCCTAGATAAGAGGCCTTCAGCAGCACTCTCATCACCAACTGAGCCGCGGCCTCAACAACCTGCCGCACGGTGGTGATTCCGTGACGGAGAGCTGGTTGGGGTAAATGGCCCGCGGGCCTGATAAAGCCGTCTGGTGCCGACTCCAGGTGGGCCCCTTGGTGCTGATGCCAAGGTGGCGGGGCAGTAGACTCCTATCCCCGCATCATAAAAGTGCACTTTTATGATGCAGGGACAGGAGTCCACCTGCCCTGCCACCTTGGCATCACACCAAGGGGCCCACCTGGAGTCAACACCAGGCAGCTTTATCAGGCCCGCGGGCCATACACCCCAATCAGCTCTCCGCCACGGCATCAGCACCGCGCGGCAGGTTGTTGAGGCTGGGTCTCGACCCCCAGACCTCCTAGATAAGAGGCCCTCACGCAACACTCTTATCACCAACTGAGCCGCGGCTCAGTTGGTGATAAGAGCGTTGCGTGAGGGCCTCTTATCTAGGAGGTCTGGGGGTCGAGACCCAGCCTCAACAACCTGCCGCGCGGTGCTGATGCCGTGGCGGAGAGCTGGTTGGGGTGTATGGCCCGCGGGCCTGATAAAGCTGCCTGATGCTGACTCCAGGTGGGCCCCTTGGTGTGATGTCAAGGTGGCAGGGCAGGTGGACTCCTGTCCCTGCATCATTGGGTCTACCCATTTTCCAACCTAATATTTCAACATTAGCTCTATGCCTCTATCTACTAGTCTAATTTATGCATATTTTTAATCTTTGTTATGCATGCCAAACCATCTCTCTACTTTCTACAATTATATAGATATCCAGAAATCTGGTGGCTGATCACCATGCAGCCACAAAAATCTGAAACAACATCCATGAGAGACGACCAACATTTACTACACATATAGTGACTCACAAAACATAAATAAAAATGTGTGCAAATTGAAGAAGGAATTGTGCAAAAGGGCTTAACTGATCCCCTTGAGCATGGTTCGGGAGATTTTAGATGTCATGAGCTCCTTTAGGAATTCTTAGAGCCAAGAGGATCGCAACCTCTTCATTAAAAGAAAGATAATTAAGCCGGCAGCCTTAATTGTATATGTGGATGATATGGTGATGACGAAGGAACTTGCAACAGCATTGTTGATGACCTGTATGACTGGTGTGAGAATATCGATCATGGTGAAGAATACGGTAGATTTGTCTCATTTCAGCTTTTTGATGTCGCACGTCAACGGTTGCTTAAGCTGCCGAGAATTTTCTCAACATCTCCATGAGATGTATCATCTGACCATTGAAATCTACATGATATTGAGAAACGGGATGTGCACGAACCGAATCAAATAACTCTTCAATCAAATCCAGATTTGTCATAAAATGCATAGATTCGGATTCGTTCAAATATTTTGATTTGGATTCATTTGAATATTTGAATCCGGATTCGCCCCGAAATCCTGTATTCGAATTTGGATTCAAAATTTTATTCATGTTTGGATTTGAATTTGAATTCGCTTCAAATGATGAACCAAAAAGATTTTGAACGGATGAACAGGACCCACTTTATAGATAATATAAATATTGCTACCATTCCCGAATCTTGACAATAGATATAATATTATGCAAATTTGGATTCGAATAATAATTGAATCCAAATTTGGATTCTAATTCGGATTCGAATTCGAGAAATACAAATCTTAGTTGAATCTTCATGAATCGATTCTCGAATTATTCATAAACTATTTGGTTTGTGAGTAGTCCTATGTGCAACACTTTAGAACTAGATTAGGTAACCGAGTGTCTCAACTCACCTGATGAGGACGTCGGCAATTTCTTGTTTTCACTAAATCCAAGATGATCACCTACGATGTTGATAATAAAAAGAATTAGTGTTAAAATTGCTCGTAGGACAATAGCGTTGATGCATGATCGAGACAAAGGTCGTTGACTTTAGAAATTGATGTTTGTTGGCCCTGAAGTTCTCCTCGATGAAACAGAGACAACACGTTAAAGGAGCAGACACGACGTGAACACTAGTGTTAGATTAGGATTTGTGGTGGGTGAGTGCCGCAGCAAGGTGGGTTGGGGCTCGACTGACGATTGCAAACAGTGAAGAGAGGTCTTCGGCTAGGAATCGTCAGTTGGGCATGGAGAGGGTAGCACGCTGGAAGAGATCAACGACCTAGGATGTAATGCTCATCAAATTTTTGAGGGTCAGATTGATTGTTGGGAGGATCATGCAATCAGCCAATCACTGTGAGTATGATCGCAGTGCAGTGAATCATTGATCGACCGATTTAGATAAAATGACAAAGGGTGACCATGGAGATTGAAACGACGAACACTAGTCGTGGACCGAGGATATTGATTGATAGTTGTGTGGGTATGGATTGGTTGGACATAATACCAAGTTGTTACAGGTTAGGTTTGTAACTCATACGAGGTTTCGTCGGAGATGGAGATGATGGCAATGAGGATATTAAAAACCTTGTCAGAACTACCTAACCGGGTGTGCTCGAGAGAAGAGAGGCACCAAAATTTCATAAGAAATTAGAGCTCAAATATTGCTTGAATCATTCATCCCCTAAGGTAGCCCTCGAATAAACATACAAACAACAAGAACATTAATAACTAAACTAACAACTAGAACATTATTGACTCGACAAAAAACTAACGCATTACTGACTCTACCAACACAATGATGACTCAAGATCAACTAGCAACTGACACGTACATAGAATGATAATTGGGCACAAAACTCGTAATAGATTATTGTGGACATATGAGAAATGCAGTTCACACTAATTCTACCACTTAAAACAATTTTGGGGAAAAGATACATACGAACTTAATTGGTCAGAATCAAATTAGACAGATGATCACCTTGAGTTATTATTTTCTTTATAGGTGAGAATATTGTTACATGGAGAAGTAAGAAACAACATGTAGTGGCCAAATTGATAGGTTGTGGTGTTTATGAAGACATGTGACTTAGGATTTTGATGAAAGTTTTGAAAAATTCACTTCATGTTTATTGTGAGAAGAATATGGTCATTAGTGTTGATCATAACCCAGTTCAGCAAGTCAGAAATAAATAAATTGAACTTAGCAGACCTTCATCAAGGAAAAGATAAAAGGGGGATCATGTATGCTCATTTGTTCAGTTAAAACCATTATGGGAATGTATTCAGAGTGAGTTGACTGAAGCATACTTTATGGATAATATGACCAAGTATTATTAACTCTCATATACAACCTGAAAAGTGTTATTTTATAGCATTATTATTAGAAACCACGGTGGGGCCCATTTGAGGGGGCACGTGACATCCATATCCGTGGCCGACTGCAGTTGAATGGCGGAGCATCCCCAACCAAATCACCCAGGATGAATTTAACCGGGGTAGGTTGTTGAGGCCCGGGATAGAACCCGGGACCTCCTTTATCAGGCAACTATCTCAAGTCCTTATACCCAACTAAGCTCAGTTGGGTATAAGGACTTGAGATAGTTGCCTGATAAAGGAGGTCTCGGGTTCTATCCCGGGCCTCAACAACCTACCCCGGTTAAATTCATCCTGGGTGATTTGGTTGGGGATGCTCCGCCATTCGACTGCAGTCGGCCACGGATATGGATGTCACGTGCCCCCCTCAAATAGACCCCACCGTGATTTCTAACAAAAGATGACAAGCTCAGTTGGGTATCGGGACTTGAGATAGTTGTCTGATAAAGGAGGTCCCGGGTTCTATCCCGGGCCTCAACAACCTACCCCGGTTAAATTCATCCTGGGTGATTTGGTTGGGGATGCTCCGTCATTCGACTGCAGTCGGCCACGAATCTGAATGTCATGTGCCCCCCTCAAATGGGTCTCACCGTGGTTTCTAACAATTATTAATGAGCAGTATTGTCTTTATGCTATAAACTTTACAAAAGCATGTCAACGATGACACTACTTATGTTGGGTTACTTTTAAGTTAAGAACAACTGAAATATTCAGAGAAAATAAGAAATTGTAGCTCCCACTAACTAGAGGTGCTTATAGTAATATATCTCAAGAGAAGATGTGTATTTATCATATAATTTACATCAAGATCTATTAGCCGAACATAAATACATAATTGGTTCGCCAATAGAATCTGTAAACCAACTTTTCTCTTCCTCACTCATAATATCAAGCTTACTATAATGCCCTATGGCCTAAGGGCGCCTTCACGATTCAATGTTAAATTAACAAAATTGTATATTGGTTCTACATAGCCCAACCATCTTTAAACATTATATTTCTAGACATCATGCTTCATTGCCTTTGTACTAATACTCTTTCATCCATGTTCTTTCTTATCGATGCTCCTCTTTTTTCAGCTTCTTTTCTCATATGCTAAATTACCACCCTCAGCGCACAGATAGAGAAGCCTATTTAAGTTCATTTCCTTTAGACACCGGCACATCTGCCTTTGATTTTTCGATTCACCCATCTCCAATCATCTACATCTTCAAAGCCACCCACATAACAGTTAACACACATCTATGCGCATATCAAAAAAGGCTCTTTTACTTCATACATATTAGTGGTGTAAGGAGATGGATTTTAATATAATATGGTTCAGTTTTGATTTAGGGGATAATCAATAGGATCAAATTTTGTAGCATCTTTTTATGTGTACAAAGAGTAGTTGCACTTATCCTAAAATCATATACTTTGAGTTTCTTTGTTCTTTCTTGTCCAGCATGTTAATCCAGTGCAAATTCTAATAGGGCATTAAAATTTAAGAAGCTAGTCTTACAAATATCACCACAATGGTACCTTTTAGGACTTTCTATAAGGCAGCACATCGTTACTATCATTGAAAACAATCAGCAACCCAACAACTATCGGATGTCGATTTATAGTGATAAATATGCAAATCAGCTACACAAATAAATTACGAAACACCTCCTATTGCACTAAATAACTATTCACACAGAAATAAAATCCCTCATACCCAATTTTCGAATGCCACTGAAATCAAAGAATGAATTAACTTGATAAAAGTAACAAGAAATCAAGGGCTGCCGTAATTCAAATTTTATTATATGAAGACACATGATACAAAACCGCAGAAACAAACGTAAAATAATCGGCCTTCTCTTTCTGTATGAAGAGCCCTAGAAACTGCAAATAAAGGCAGCCTACTAATACCTAACAATAACCCATTATTACACATTGAAAAAAAAAATTGTAAGCAGATATAGCACCAAAGTATACGGTGTGATTAATCAATAACCAAGGAAGAAGAACATCACTCACACTGCTTGAGCCGCAGCAACTGAAGGAATGAAGCTTGGCATCACGCCCACAGTCTCATTAGCATCTTCCGCTCCCCTCCAACCTCTATTATTTTCCATTAACCGAAGCCAGCATCGTCACTACAGTCTCCCCCAGCACCACCAAAGTCCAATACCTGAAATACGATTCAATATCAATAATAATAAAACCGAAAGAATTACAGTAAAGACTAGGAAGAATAAAGAAGTAGTAAGCAGGAAAGAACTCTGATTAGCTGAGAAGAAACAAGAACCCTAGGGCGCTGGTTTCTAAGATCATCTGGGATGGGATAGAAGCGGAGGGGGCAGAAGCAACACCTTGCGTAGAAGGAGATTGGGCTATTTCCACCAATCAGCTGTAAACTGAAAGTCGATTCCCGGCGAAAACCCTAGAAACGAAGTCGTTCTTCGAGCTGGAATGCTGAAGCTCAAGATCTGGACTCCTCCTTTGACTCCCCGCCTCTTTTTTTTCTATTCCTCTCTCTAAACTACTTTAGTAGAAATATCTGATGTCATCTTCCAAAGAATTTTCCTTTCTATTTTTTTCTATTATTTTTTTATAAGCCCATTTATAGCAATATTTATCGTAATAAATCCACCCTTCTCATTTTGAAAAAATTTAGGTGAGTTATTCACTTATTCTCGTTTTTTTGGGTGCAGAAATAAATATTAACCGTTAATTTGATATTTTACCGTTTATACGGTATTAAATATTAAATGCTGATCAGTATTTTTATCAATCATGCTATTTATTCAGGAAATCAACGATCAGTATTTACTTATGCACCTATTTCTAGATGAGAGTAACGCATGCAGTATTTTTTTCTCCTTTTAATTAGGAAGTTGTTATTAGCAAACGTTGATTCGCTATTAGCAAACCTAAAAAAACTGGTTCAAGATTTTTAGGTCATTTATTTAGTAAAGAGGATATGTATATTAGAAACTCCCCCCCCCCCCATATTTCCCCGCTTTCACCAATCGTGCATCCCTGACAGAAGATCCTCTGATTTTTTTTGTGGTCGCTCCCAATTTTGGTGACGAGGGCCAACGAAAGATCCTCTCCCTGACATGACTTTTGTTTCCTACCCTCCAGGCACCGTCGGCAAGATCCCTAGTGGGCCTGCTGTTGGTAGCCGACGAGAGACGAGCAGAAAATCGGCTCCCCATTTTTGCCTAGAGTTTTCATTTTTTCCCCTCCAACCGTCCGATTGAAGGTGTGTATTCATATTTCATGCCCTAAATCCATTCATGTCTATACATTTCTCTTGAAGATTTATGCATTAAATGAATTTTATGCATTGCTCTTGAAGATTTATGCATTGTTTACAGGTAAATTTGTAACTTGTTTCACTATTTTGACCTTGTTTTACTGTTGTAGGATAATTTGCAATATTTTGAATGAATTTTATGTAGGTTATATAACTTTTTTTTTAATGGAGAAGAGTTTTAATGTTGGTATAATGAAAAAAGAATTTAATGTTTTGGCATTATGAAAAATGTATTTTTTGTACAATGGAAAAAGTAGGCTTTAAGTAATATAATTTTGGACAATGTCGCTTAACAGTGCTGGTCAACAATACAAAAAAAATTAATTTTTTTTATTGTTTGCTATTAGCAAAATAGTTTGCTAATTGCGAGTTTCAAAATAGATGGTTTGTTAATAGCATAACATGGTTTGCTAATAACAACATCCTTTAATTAAAGCTCGGTTTGGCATGGTGGTGGCGGTAGGCTCCATTTGACACGGTGGCGGCGGTCATAAATGCATGGGTTAAACCATCATTTGTAAAGTATCACCTAACAAATATCATCTATTTAAACATAAAAATAGATGAAGTTCCTTATGTGTGCGTTAACGAATGATAATTTAACCCTCGTGTTCATGACCTCCACCATCATGTCAAACGGGGTCTAAAGCTTTGTTTTGAAAGACGGCCGGAGACGTGACGGGAGCATCGACGGGGCGGTAGCAATCGGAGGTGGGGTTGGAGTCGGGACAGTTTGGGCGCTTTTGCGAAATGAATGCAGGCAGTAGGAGCAAACGCTGCCACCGGTGCGTGACGGCATTTATATTTCCTTCTTGCGGCGGAGGCTGCGCCGCGGTTTGACACTGAAACAAATGCAGCCTAAATAATTTCCTTATTTTCTTGAAAATTTGAAAAAAAAAAAACTTCAAATAAAATATTTAGAGAATTTGAGATCTACCACTCCAATAAAATATAATAATTTTGTTATCAAAACATGTGCATACAAATTTTGTATTAGTGTAAGTGATTATTAGATAAATTAATCGAAGCATTTGCATAGAAATAACATGGGAATACATGACTAATTAATATATAAATTTAATTTATATTCTCAAAATAAGTTGATTAGGGCTTCATTTGGGGAACTTAGGTTCTGCTTGAGGCAACATATGATGATTAAGAAACATCTAATTGAAAATTGATGTTTGCATGAAGTTTTTATAAAAACAATAATAAATAAGCAGTAGATTGTTTGGATAATTTGTCTATAAGTGCTTATTTAAAGTCTCATTCATAAATAAAGGTCTGTTCATTTGAATGCGTTTTTTTCGCTTATACGCGATTTTTTCACCTGGGAACATTTTTTTCCCACGAGCGTGAATATTTCACACGAGGGCAATTTTCTCCCAACTGTGTTTTTTTCGCTCGGACACGGATATTTGGCCAGAATGCGGTTTTTCGCACGAGCGTGTTTTTTTTCGTCTGGGCGCGAATTTGTCGCTCGGCACGAATTTGTCTGGCGGGCGTGAATTTGTTGCCCGGGCCCGAATTTCCCGCCCGATCGAGATTCCCCCCCCCCCCCGAGGTGATTTTCCCAAAACGCATATCTTTAAAAAAAATCTCCAACTTGATTTTTTTGTCCAAACACGTTTTTTTTCTGGGGCGCATTATTTTCGCCCGAACGCTTTTTTTCGTAAGGGCGCGTTTTTTTTTTACTCGAGCGCGAATTTTTTGCCCGGTCTGGCATTTTTCGCCCGGGCGCGGGGGGTTTTCGCCTGGGAGCGATTTTTTCATTCGGGCGGGATTTTTTCGCCCGAGCGCCATTTTTTTGCTCGGGCGCGATTTTTTTTCCCGAACGCGAATTTTTTCGGCTAAGCTCGATTTTTTCGCACGAGCGCATTTTTTTTGTCCGTCAGGAATTTTTTGTTTGAGAGCGGTTTTTCACCTGAGAACGAATTTTACGCCTTGGCTCAAATTTTTCGCCCGTGTGGGATATTTTTCGCCAAATCTCGTTTTTTTTTCGCACAGGAGCTGTTTTCGCTTGTGCACTGTTTTATTCCGCCCGGGTGCTAGGGCGTGATTTTCCTGCATGGAAGCGATTTTTCGCCCGAGCGCGATTTTTTCACCCAGATGCGTTTTTTTCGCCCGGGGCAAATTTTTAGCCCGAGAACTATTTGTGCGCCTGGTCGCAAATTTTTTGTTCGGGCGCAAATTTTTTGCCCGTGAGCGATATTTTTTGCGGAAGCGCATCTTTTTTGCCCGGGCGTGATTTTTTTGTCTGTGCTCGATTTTTTGGCATGAGCTCGATTTTTTTCGCTTTCGGGCTAAAATATCGCACCCGTGAGAAAACATCGTGTCTGAGCGAAAATATCACGGTCGGTGAAAAATATCGCCTCCGGGCGAAAAATTCGCGCCCGGGCTAAAAAACAGCGTCGAGACGAAAAAAATGGCGTCATTTTCCCCTGGGCGCGCATTTTTGGTCGGGTGCGAATTTTCCGCCTGAACGCGCATTTTCGGCTGTGGCGCTCATTTTCCCCCGACGTGCATTTTTAATAAAAAAATCACGGCAACTGAGATTTGTCAAACGTTTTAGAAAATGATTCTCTTTTACGGATAATTTCTGCAAATGTAGTTTACCCAAATAAATCTTTTTTTCTAGTATATATTTTCCAAAAAGTCAAAAACATATTTTCTTATCTTTATTTTACCACTACTTATTTTCTTTCCTAAAAAATCCTCTCAAAGAGGACCTAAGATATATCATAAGTAATTGATAACTTTTATCTCATTCCTATCATTATCCATCTTTTTCACTTAAAATGAATATTGCTTGGGGCCTGAATGGTAACCACAAAATTTTAGGGCGTTTATATTGGCAGCCCAGCTTTGGATATTGGCAGTCCATCAAAATAATAAAAAACATACATAATATGGCCGCTAATAGCAGCCCAAAATGCGGAACACTCGTCTTTTGAAAATATGTCTACTATATGACATTTTTAGAAAAAGTGTTCAACATGAAAGTTGTAGATCTCAACGAGATCTACAACTTTTATGTTGAACACTTTTTCTAAAAATATCATATAGTAGACCTATTTTCAAAAGGCACGGACCTCGCATAGTCCCGCCCGGGTTCCACGCCTTTTGAAAATAAGTCTACTATATTATATTTTTTGAAAAGTGTTCAACATGAAAGTTGTAGATCTCGTCGAGATCTACAAATTTCATGTTGAACACGTTTTCTAAAAATGTTTATTTAAAAATTTAATTTTGGGGCTGTCAGTATCTATCGGGCTGCCAATAGTCATATTTCAGGCTGTCATTATCTTTGGGCTGCCAATATCCATATAGAGGCTGTCAATATAAACACCCAAATTTTATTGCTCAAAATAAGCTAAAAAATAAGTCTAATCTAGATTTGGCAAGATTTGACCAATCTTTCCATCACGTATGTCACCTCATGTGAGAAAGAAAGGGCGCCGAATTTTTACATCACAGTTTTGACTAGTCGCACCGCAATTTTTCCTAATTTTTCACGCATTTTTGAAAATACGTCATGTACATGCATTTTTAGGAAAAGTCTTCAACGCGAAAGTTGTAGATCTCGACGAGATCTACAACTTTCGTGTTGAACTCTTTTTTCCTAAAAGGCATATACAAGGCGTATTTCCAAAAGACGCAAAATCTGGTCGTATTTCCAAAGTACACGTTGTACATGCATTTTTAGGAAAAGTGTTCAACACTAAAGTTGTAGATCTCGACAACTTCTACAACTTTCGAGTTGAACACTTTTCCTAAAAAATGCATGTACAAGGCGTATTTCCAAAAATCGCAAAAAATAGGAGAAAGTGTGGTGCGACTAATCAAAACTGTGGTGCGGATATCAGCGCCCTAAAGAAAATGCTTCTTTTATAATGTATCGTGTCTTCAAAATCATTTAAGGGTCCTTTTGATACTCTTTTCAGCATCCACTGACATCAAAATCATCTAAGGGTCCTTTTGAGACTCCTTTCAGCCTCCAGTCAAGCGGCTTGAGTTTCAAAAGGGCAAACGAAGATGTGTTTGGCTGCACCCATTTTAAACTGATCATTTTATAACTCTCATTCTTCTTCATTCTGGAATGGTCCCAGGAACTTCAGCGTGCATTTCCAAAATGAACTGCGTCCTCATCTCACTCGCGGCACCTCTCCTGGTGTGTCCCCGGCAGAACTCCCCTCGAGCTTGGAGCTTGTAGATCCCCCGGCAGACTCCTCCCCTCGAGCTTGGAGCTTGTAGATCCGGAATCATATGTAATAATTTAGAGCAAGAAGCTTGAATTGCTTGTATATTGAATTTTTAACTACCAGAAAACCGGTACAGCAGACTTTTCAAGATCAATTTGTTAAGCTCATGATTGATCCAGTGGTAAACTCCTTGCAAGATCATTGCAAACTCTCTGCAAAAATCATCCTGGAAATGTCGGGCAAGGAGTTGAAAGCTCACTCAACTACCTGATCCTTGTTCCTGCATCAGCAATATCATTGAAGAGTTTTGCAGGATTATATCAAATAGAATTCTCAAAAACTACCATTACAACAAAACCTTACAAATCAATCATATGCAATCATTGAAATCCCTCATGCTCCGTTCCATTGGCGGGTTTTGATTTTAGGAAATTGCAATTCTTCAACTATAAAACCCATAGAAGGCAGAATTGAATTAAATACCAATTAAGTTGTCCAACAAATCCAAAATTCAGAGGAATTCAATTGAAATTCACCAGGGGCGGCAAATCAAAACAAACAGCAAAGGAATAAAAAGAGACAGAAAGAAGAAGAACAATAGGCGCAGGAAAAGCTTACAAAAAGCACAAGAACAAAGAAATCAGAGAAAAGAAGATCAGGTGTATGAATAAAAAAAGAGAGAAAGTAATAGATGACGAACGAAAACACGAGGAAAAAGATAAGGCCGAAGAGAAAGAATCAAAAAAGGAAGAAGATAAATTTAGTCAAAAATGTTATTTATCATAAAATGTATGTTTGACAAGACAAAGTTAACACTGCTGCCAAGAAAATAAACTAGCTGAGCACAAAATGCAAAAATTTTTTGAGATTGAGGTTGGGGGACAGGGATCCTCTCCAGTTCGAGCGAACTGGATACTATCCAATTCGCGGTAGTGATTGTTTCTCTCAAAATCTGACAGTGAGCGCAAGACCCTGACCTGGCGAAAGCTTAGCTTACGAACTAAGCTAGATAATGAACTTTTGCGATCATTTATCCTCCGTTGTTTGATGATGAACTGGATACTATCCAGTTCATCCCAACTAGAGAGGATCCCATTCCCGGGTTCACAAACAACAACTAACAACCACTTTCACACCAAAAAAGCCCAAGGATTAGTTTGGCACGTCAGTCACGTAGGACAGATTTTGTCACCCGCTCGACAACTCCCACAAAAACTAAGGTGCGGACAAAATACACCAGTTTCCCCAAGTTTCCTACTGCCGGGCAAAGCAAAATTGCCCAACTGCGTCCCTGCCAAACAGGCTTTACCATGGCAAGATGGTCACATCCATGCAACCGGAGTGAATACACCCCACCAAACGAAGCCCAGATCAATCGTACTAGTGTTCTCCCCATAGATTTGTAGAAAGATTAGAGCCTCCTAGCTCTCTTCTTCATTTGAAGAGATTACATTAGCAAGGGAGTTGGCCAGAGAGGTCACAAGAGCTGGGAGAGACAAGGGGGGCTAGCAGTTTAAACTGAGAAAGAAACTACTTTTACTAAAACCACTCAAGTTCTCTACTACAGCCCCAGTTGATATTCTCCTCATTTGGTTTTTTTGGACATTTTGCGTTCTACAATTATCCTATTTTGATATTTTGCAGCGCAAATTATTAAAAATGGCACTTTGCATTTCCTAATTACAAATTGTTTGAAACTTTGAACCTCAAGATTAAAATTTAAGAGATATTTAGGTCTAGGTATCACCCAAACGACTCATTTTGGCACTCTGTAAATAGTGAAAAATAAGATTTCACAATGCAAAATGCCAAAATGAGCGATGAGTTAAGCCCTCAATGCCTGGACCTAAAAACCTTAAATTTCAGCTTTGTGATACTGCCAAAAATCTGTAATTAAAGAGTACAAATGTCGATTTTAAAAATTTGGGGTGCCAAGTACCCAAATAAAGTAACTTGATCTTCCTTTCTCATAAAAATCTGTCAAGCATTTACATCACAAATTATTTTTAAGAGACTATTAAATAGGATTTGTATCAAGATGGAGCAAGATTAATAGCAAAATTGATTCATGAAACAGTGTTATGATTGAATATCACCGTTGGTTTTTCAAGAAATAATTCGAAAAAAATCATTTCAGAAATAATCACGCCTGGTTGTTGGGTATCGAAGAAAAAATTTGATTAGCAACCAGAAAAATAGGAACAAGGGGGAAATGAAATCATGAACTTGAAGATAAGAGAAACTATGCATTGATTTAATGTAATACTTAAATTTAAATTACCAGGAATTCTCATACAGCAGATCTTCCTAATTGCATAAGAAAATTTAAACAATAACATCATAGAACACTGGATCGGCAAGCAATATGGCTACGCAGATCAGACCGTTTCCTAAGAGCTCGTAAATTTGGTGACGGCCTTGGTGCCCTCGGAGACGGCGTGTTTCGCTAGCTCGCCGGGAAGGACGAGGCGGACAGAAGTCTGGATTTCACGAGAGGTGATGGTCGGCTTCTTGTTGTAACGAGCGAGGCGAGAGGATTCCTGGGCAAGCTTCTCGAAGATGTCGTTGATGAATGAATTCATGATGCTCATGGCCTTGCTGGAGATGCCGATGTCAGGGTGCACCTGCTTCAGGACCTTGAAGATGTAGATCTTGTAGGTCTCGCTGCCCTTCTTGGACTTCTTCTTCTTCTTCTTGTCGCCAGCGGCGCCTGCGTCCTTCGCGGGAAGACGCTTTTCAGCTTTGGGCTTCTTCTCCGCCGGCTTCTTCTCGGCGGCCTTCTCTTCGACGACCGGCTTCTCGGAGGCGGGCTTCTCCGGCGCGGGCTTCTTCTCCGCCGGCTTTTTGTTCGGCCTTCGGGCCATCGAAATTGGGGCGAAAGAAGCGGTGGATTGAAGGGAGATGGGGGAAAGTTTTCTTGGCTTGGAATGAATGGAGAAGTGCGCCGTTTTCCGGGTACTTATGGAGAAAGGAGGTGGAATATTATTGGAGGGGAGGTAGCGGGTCGGATCGTTGAGTTGGCAAATGTTTGGCCGTTAATTTCTTTTTGCATCGGACGGTGGTAATTTGCGGACACGTGTTAAAATGGTATTGCCTGTAGGATGAGGCTGTGGATCGATAGGCTATACGTGGTAATCCGTAATCCCCTCTCACCGAAAATACAGTTAGCATTAATGTTGCATAATTTTTTTTGTTTTTACTGAAAAATATGCAATTTCACATTTATAAAACAAAATTACTATATATTTATTATTATATTTATATCTATATCTATAGTTCTATACTCCATGGTATATGTTTAAAATTTATATGAAAAATTTTGTACATGCATAATTAAATAAAACATTAAGGTTCCGTTTGGGGGGACTTATTTTCACCGGTCAAGCGGTTACGACCGTATGAATCGGACCTTAATTAAGATCCGATTCATGCGGTCGTAACCGCTTGACCGGTGAAAATAAATCCCCCAAACGGAGCCTAAGTCATCCTACCCCTTCATCTCTTGTCCCCCAATCATCAGCCCTACGAATGACCCTACTTCCTGATATCAAATTCATAGTCTTGTGTTACAACCCTAAAAACTCCTGCAACCAAAATGCACCTCTGCAAGTTATCTCTTTTAGACAACAAACCATTCTCACGGCACGACATTTTTTCTTCTTCACTCTGACGCCGCATCATAGATCGAGGAATTTCTCCTCGTGCTTTGAAAAACAGTAGGTGGTGCATCTCCTGCTCTTCCTCTGCAACATTCGACTACAAGGGTTCCTCCCCTCGGGCGACATTTATGTCTACTCATCTGGGGCATCGCAGCCCTGATTTCCATCGTCAAAAGGAAGTACGTAACTTGGTGGTCCGATATTGTTGAGGTATATTGATATTAGTGTTTAATGGGCTACTTAACGGGTTGGTTAGGATCCGATAGGAATCCAAACCCGTAGTCGGGGATTTAGGGTTTCGCCTATAAATACCCCGCTGGGGGCAACGGGTAGGTCATTCCAAACTAGATGGTCACGCGGATGCTTCGAGCACTTTAACATTCTCGAAGATTGCCCTAGCCCCGCCCCCGTCTCCCGTGATCGATCTCCGCTCCCGCTGCGATTCTCTGCGTCGTCGCCGCTGCTGGTTTCGCGAGTTTGGAGGCATCGCTGGATCTAAGATCGGGATTCCACTGTCGCGAT
The DNA here is from genome assembly GCA_039583875.1 of Platanthera guangdongensis. Classification (NCBI taxonomy): domain Eukaryota; kingdom Viridiplantae; phylum Streptophyta; class Magnoliopsida; order Asparagales; family Orchidaceae; genus Platanthera; species Platanthera guangdongensis. The sequence goes on along the minus strand of CM077160.1, from coordinate 149,962,291 downwards.
TTTGCTGGATTGTGGCCGCCGCTGCACCCGTTCGCGTTTTTTCGCTGCGGCTGCCCTAGCCGATCGATCGTCAAGTGGAAGAGAAAGCCGTCGTTCGCGTTTTCTCGGTCGCCACTTTGATCGATGTTATCGATCGGAGAAGTAGATCGTGAAGAACCGTGCCGCTGTTGCTCGCGATTTCCCTGCCTCCGTCGCCGTTTTTTTTTGGTTTTCTTGCCCGTCGTCGCTCTGTGCGAAAGCGCGACAAGGCTGTCGCTAAGGACATCCGGCTGTCTGCGCTAAGGAAATCGCGACAGGGCTCGCCAGGAGAAGGCCAGTTCGACAGATCTGTGATCAAGCTTCACCGGATCGCCGGGAGGAAGGCCTGAAGACGAAAGCTCCAGATCGCGTGATCAAGCTTCACCGGATCTGCAGTTCTCCTGCTGTCTGTCTGCAGATCGTTGGATCTACTTCATCTGAAGAAACTGGTGCTGCATCCTTCATCTGTAGGTCCAGGATTTGGCTCTGCACTGCTACTCCTCTCTCGCTGGAGGTTTGCAGATCCAGCCGGCCACTGTTCCCTTCCGATCCTCACTGTCTTTGTCCAAGGAAGCGAGATCTGCATCCCATCTGGATCCTTACTTGCTTATCGTATCTCAGAGGAGTGGAGGAGGACTTCTCTCTCAAGAGACAATCAACCTTTTGAGTTGCTGCATCTTGCCGGAATCTGGTGGTGTCGGATCTGCCAAAGGATCAAATCAGCCTTGTGTGGCTGGTCCATCAGTGCCTCTTTGGGATTATCGTCGCTCAGATCAAATTTTTGTGATTGTGTTCAGCCGAAACGGAGTAATTTTTCTTTTTCTCTGGATTGGATCCGAAGCTTTATCGTCTCCGCGGCTCAGGTGATTCTTTCTAGTATTTTCTGCTTGTAATTTACTGCTAGTAAAATACTATCGTAGTGGAAAGAAACACAAAAATGTCAAAAGCGATCAATCACTCCTCTCCCGTGCCGATGATCAAGCTGGAGAAATTCTCCAACGCCGAGTTCAGTGCCTGGAGCGCAACACACAGTTCGGCATGAAGTACCTGAACATCTTCTACACAGTGCAGACTGTGTTTGAAGAATTCAAAGGAAGTGACGTTGAAGATCAATGGGTCAACGACGAGGACTTCTGCAGAGACTACATCCTGAATTGCCTCTCCAACAGGCTTGTAGAGACGTACGACAAGATGCAACGGGCCAAGGAGATCTGGGAAGCCTTAGAGGAGCAGTTCAAGGAGGAGGAGAACATGTCCAAGACGCACCTGGTGGACAAGTTTATGGCATTCACCTTCACTGAGGAAAGGGAAATCCTGCCACAGGTTGCTGAGTTTGAAAATTTGGTGGACAAGCTCAACAGTGAGAACATCCCTCTGCCAGATGGATTTGTTGCAGGGGCAATCATTTTCAAATTGCCCTCGGCCTGGTATTCCTTCAAGACTGAGATGTACCGGAAGAAGACGCAGGTGAGTCTTAAAGACCTCAAGCGCTTCATCTGCATTGAGGATGAGAATCGGACTAGGCACGCTATAGAGACGATCAACAAGCAGTCATCTACTGCTAACATGATCACGCACCCTAAGCGGAAGCCTAAGCCTGGCAAGACTCGCCCACCGACCAGTGCACCCGCAGTTGCTGCCACCAGCAAACAAATTAAGAATAAATTCAAAGACAAGTGCTACAACTGTAATAAGTGGGGTCACTGCGCTTCCGAGTGCCGTCAACCCAAACGGGGCGAATCCAGCACACCAAGAACTAATAATCAAGCCAACATGGTTCATCAGACTGCACCTACCGACTTTGTTGCTATGGTCGGTAACGGGACGGCCAGTTCAGAGTGGTGGCTCGATTCAGGAGCTACCTGTCACGTCTGTCACAATCCAAAGCTTCTGGAGGATGCACAAGAGGTGCAAGAGACTGTCACTGTTGCAAATGGAGCTGTAGCTGACGTGCTAAAGGTCGGCAATGCTACCTTGACTCTCTCCTCAGGTAAAACTCTTACTTTGAAAAATGTTAAATTTATACCGACATTAGCTGCTAATTTAATTTCAATTAGTCTGTTGTGCGATGCGGGTATGTCTTTTAACATTAGTGGTGGTCGGGTAACCCTTATGGTTCACTCACATTACTTTGGTTGCGCATATGTCGTTAATGGGATGTACAGGCTGAGTCTAGCACACGAGGTAGTTAATCAGGTTAATTCTAATCTGATAGATCCTAAGACTTTACATGCAAGACTAGGACACGTCAATTATAGAAAACTTCTCCTGCTAGCTAGAACTCACAACATACCTCTCGACACAAAAACTAAATTTGAAAAATGTGAAATTTGTGCTCAAACTAAGATAACTAGACACCTTTTAGTCAGGTTCTAGGAGCACACAATTGCTAGAGTTAATACATTCCGATATTTGTGACTACAAAAGTTTTGTCACTCGAGGCGGTCGGAAGTATCTGATAACATTTATCGACGACTACTCTAGATTCAGTCACATTTACCTTCTTAAAACCAAAGATGAAGCATTTGAAAAATTCCGTATTTTCAAAAATAGGTTGAAAATCAACTTGACATGAAAATAAAAAGGCTAAGAAGTGATAGAGGAGGAGAATACGTCTCGGGGGAGTTCAGAGATTTCCTTGCCAACAATGGCATAATCCCTGAAACCACCGCTCCATATTCCCCACAATCCAACGACATCGCTAAAAGGAAAAACAGAACTTTAACAGAAATGTTGAATTCTATGTTGTTGACTGCTGGCATGCCTGCGGCCTATTGGGGTGAAGCCGTCCTCACGTTAAATCATATTCTTAATAAAGTTCCCCATGCAAAGTTGACTAATACACCCTACGAGCTTTGGTTTAAGAGGCCTCCTAGATTTGACAATCTTAAGACCTGGGGCTGTATCGCTTATGTTAGGATACCAGACTCTAGAAGAGCTAAGATTGGACCCAAGACTAATACCTGCGTCTACCTAGGATGTGCATGATAGTGCTGCAGACAGGTTTCTGGATCTCTCCACTAATACTGTAATAGAATCCAGAGACGCTGTCTTCTTTGAGGATAAGTTCCTTAAGGACAAGAACCTGACACTGCCAGGTCTGCCAGCCACTAGTACTGAGCTTTTAGTTGAGCCAGGACAACGTAACTCTGACACTGAGTCTGTAGACACGAGTGGTTTAGATACCAGAAGGCTATCTAGTAGAGAGAAAATGCCTAAAAGCTTCGGTACAGACTTCGTGACTTACCACGTTGAAGCTGATCCATCCACTTATAAGGAAGCGATGCGATCTAGAGACTCTCTATTATGGAAAGAAGCCATAGACGAAGAGATGAACTCTCTCATGCAGAACAACACATGGACTTTGGTTGATCTGCCCAAAGGGGCTAAAACCATTGGCAATAAGTGGTTCTGAGGAAGAAGCTAAATCCTGATGGGAGTATCGCAAAATACAAAGCACGTCTAGTTGCCAAAGGCTTCACTCAAGTGAGTGGTGTAGACTACTTTGATATATACTCACCTGTATGTCACTATGCGACTATTAGGATTCTTCTCGCACTAGCATCTATTGAACACTACACTGTTCATCAGATGGATGTCAAGACTGCATTTCTGAATGGAGATCTGACTGAGGAGATCTACATGCACCAGCCTGAAGGGTTCGTCATAGAAGGTCTAGAAATAAGGTCTGTAAGTTGATTAAGTCACTATACGGATTGAAACAAGCACCCAAAATGTGGCATGAAAAATTTGACACCTGTGTAAAAGGCTTGGGTTTCAAATCCAGCCTATCAGATAAATGTCTGTACGTTAGAACAAGTGCAAATAAAGTAGCCATCATATGCTTGTACGTTGATGACATGCTAATTCTGGGCACTGATCAGTCTGAGGTGAAAGACGTGAAAGTTGCATTGACGACACAATTTACATGAAAGACCTAGGTGAGGTGAAAACCATCCTAGGAATGGAAGTGAACTTTACAAAAAGGGTATTACCCTGAGTCAGAGTCACTACATTAGGAATCTACTGGAAAGTGGGGTTACGATAAGAGCAAAAAGGTTGAGACTCCATACGATTATAACAGTAGACTGAAACCGAATGAAGGTTCAGCTATCAGACAGTTGATTATTCCAAACTCATAGGAAGTCTCATGTACGCTACTACCTGCACTAGACCTGACATAGCCTTTACGGTCGGCATGTTGAGTAGATTCACCAGTAACCCTGGGAAGGACCACTGGGACGCCTTAGACAGGCTAATGAGATACTTAAAGTTTACTGAGAAGTATGCTTTATGTTACAGTGGGCATCCTCCAGTGCTTGAAGGGTACTCCGATGCATTTTGGTGCTCGGAAATAGCTGATTGTCGATCCACTAGTGGCTTTGTGTTTACACTAGGAGGAGCAGCAGTAGCTTGGAAGTCTAAGAGACAAACGTGCATTGCACTTTCCTCTATGGAATCGGAACTCTATGCTCTCGCTTCAGCTGGAGAAGAAGCAGAGTGGATAAGAGATCTGATATTGGACATTCCAATGACGAGTCTGAAAATGCACTCTATTTCGATTTATTGTGACAATCAGGCCACAAAGACCATTGCTACAAATACGTTGTTCAATGGCAAGCGAAGGCAACTTAGGATGAAACAGGCCTGGTTGACCTATCTCACCAGTCAGGGGATAATCTCCCTATTGGACGTGAGATCAAAAGATAATGTCGCAGATGTCCTTACTAAGGGCTTATATAAGGTTCTCACATCTAAAACATCGGGGGAGATGAGATTAACGTCCATTTAGGAGGACTTAATACCTAGCTTATGTTTTAAATTTAAGAACCGTTGTCTGCTTACATTCAAGCGTCTACGTTGAGCACACTAAAGTATTTCAGATGCTATCTGATGAAAGCTAGAGGTGAGATAGTTGCCAGTCATTCCAAACTTGATGACTTACGTAACTATTCTTTGCCAAGGCTGATTTGGGTATCATTCCAAAAGGAGTACTGAGGTTGCTGATATGTGTCCTGATATATGATTATTAGTTATATCATTCCAAACTTGATGATATAATAGTCACAACTTGTTGTATCATTCCAAACTTGATGATATAACACAATTGTGGAACGTTAAAAATAATCTTAATAATCGAAGGAACATGGGTTGATTCTATGAAATCAATTAATCTAATTTTGTGTAAATTAGATAGAGATGCTGTTTTTTGAAATTCTTTCCTCCCAGTTAGAGTATTAAGTTCACCCGCTGTTAGAACTAATCACTTTATTTCTGCAAATGTTTGAATTCATAGAGATTTGTCTCATGACATTTTTGTTGTAATTGTTTGCAGGAAAAGTGGAGATTGAAGGAGAGACAGTTGATTTTGACCCAGATGATGATGATCTGCTTTTCGCTTAGATCAATTATCGGTTTGAGATTTCCAGTTTATTGTTTTTTTCATGTTTGGAACATTTGGTTTGAGTTTAGTATTTGTTATCTAAAACTCATATTTATTTTCTGGAAAAACTCTTGTTTGTTTTGGTCATTATTAACTTTTGATAAGTAGACATTTTTATGCTAACACTTATATACAATATATGAGGAGATTGTTGAGGTATATTGATATTAGTGTTTTAATGGGCTACTTAACGGGTGGTTAGGATCCGATAGGAATCCAAACCCGTAGTCGGGGATTTAGGGTTTCGCCTATAAATACCCCCTGGGGCAACGGGTAGGTCATTCCAAACTAGATGGTCACGCGGATGCTTCGAGCACTTTAACAGATATT